>VXBB01012553.1:778280-791088 GCA_013399915.1 Illadopsis cleaveri
AAAAAAAAATTTACCATGCTCTCTACATCCTCTATAGGGATCAATGCCAAGGACAAGTGTTTTAAGTTCATTGCTCTGACATACAGTTATCAGAAGAACGAAGCAGCTGCGGTCAGGTTTTTGAAGATCATAAAAGGGCAGGCTGTAACTCCTGTGGCAAGCAGAGCAAAGTGCCTTATCTTATGGGCTATTGGAGATGTAGAAAAAACAGAAGGACATTTTACTCCTTTTAAATAACTACTCTAAAAATTTCTTGCCTGCAAAATGAACAAGTACATTTTATACTGACAACACTTTGCAGTCCTCCTAACCTGATGCCAGTAGTGAAACACAGCTACACAGTCTAAGAATTACACTCAAAATTTCAAACACAACAGTCTTCTCCCATCAAAAACAACTTCCAGAAAAATGAGCTAGCAAAGGAAAAAACAGCTCTGGCTTAAATAGAACTACTACAGAAAGGGACTAAATACACTGACAGGTCATTAAAAACAAAATAGAAAAAAATATCAACATTAACCTAACGAAATGTACATAAAATGGCTAGCAAATGCTACAAAATGAAAAAAAATACTGCTACTACTAAAAAAAAAAAGTTTGTTCTCTCTGTTCTTTGTGAAATCTAATCAGATCCCCCCACCCCCCCTTTTTTTTGTTTTTGAAAATGTGTGTTCTTCTGTGGGAAAAAAGCAGGTATTCTTAAGTTGGAAAGAAAACACAACATATTAAAGAATTGCATAAAATTTGAAACATTAAAAAATGTTTCCCAGACTACTTGGCTTTTGTTTTTATACAGCACTTTTAAAAATATTAAATTTTGAACAAAAAAAAGAGGTAAAATTAACCCAAAGTGTCTGTAACCTAGAACTTAGCAAGTGTGATATTTTTAACTGCATATTCAGAAATACGCTTCTAAGTAATAAGAGCCATCATGAAGTGATTCATAGCTTCATGCAAAAACATCCCACAATATAAATCTTGTTAACCTTTTGAAAATCCCCAAAAGCTCATTACACAGCTGCTGAATCCTGGTGTAACAAAACCTTACATTAAACTATTTACTGTCCTCCTAGAAAGTCCATTACTTAAAAGAAATAATACACTTGAGGTAGTCGGATTTTATCACGGTCTGGCAGGCAGAGAAGTGCCAGACAGTGATGTATGTCAAATTTAATTATCCTAGGAAAATCATCATAGAAATATGGGAGAAATAATTTTGCAGCTGATGTTAAACAATAAACTGTTCTCCACATGAATGAATGTCAAGTTTACAGGGTAATGAGCATTACAGTGAAAAGACTCATGACAAAAATGTGGTACCTTTCCTATTCTATTACTTTTCCCAGTTCTTGGAAACTACATGCAACACCCTTGGAGACACTGGCTTTCAAATGAATTTGTCGCACAAAAGCTGATTAATTTTCTTCTCCAAATGAGGGACCTGTTTCAAGAAACGTTGCATATTAAATTCTACTTACTGAAAATATGCATTTATGACATTTAAATTATATTCCCCAATGCAAGCACTTAATTTTATTATAATTCCTATCTTGATCTAACTTCACAGTCATTACCAAATAGAACAGTGTAGATATTTGAGTAAAAGCACAGTGACGGAGTTGATTTTGAGCTTCCAAGTAAAAGCAGAGTAGAACCTCAGCCTCACTGAAATCAGTAAAAACTGCTGCAGTTTTTACTGGAACCACTACTACACTCTTTACAGTCTCTCTTCATCTGCTATGAGGTAAAAATTATGAGATTTACTGTACTCTACACGTTATTTTCTAGGTTTTAGAACCCATTCTTGAATTTCTTCTTCAGTTTTCACTCTAATAAACAAAGTAAGCTGAAAATATGTCTCAAGGTTTGTCCTGCATTTTGGGAGGAAACGTACAGAAGGGAGCCTTCAGTGATAGCTGTGGCCAGTGAATAGTGATGCTAAACCAGGAGCTTCATTACAGTATTAAAATAGAAAGAAACTTTAAAAATTATTTTACATACTTATTTATTTGAAAGTAACTCTCTTTTCTCTCAATGAGAAAATAACACTTTACAACTTTTTTAGTATTCTATTGTGCAAATGTATGCACAGAAAAGAACTAGTTCTTATTGCTAAGATAGTACTAATTTTATAATGCTGACAAAGTCCTTTTTCTCAGACACTGCTCTGTGGGCAGCAGTTGTTGGTGTCAACTGTAAAACTGCTGATGAACACTGTTGTTGCAGCCCAGAAAACCAATCATACCCTGGGCTGCATCCAAAGAAGTGTGGCCACCAGGGCATGGAAGGAGATTCTGTCCCTCTACTCCCCTCTTATGAGACCCCATCTGGAGCACTGCATCCAGCTCTGGGGTCCTCAGAACAGGAAGGACATGAACCTGTGAGTCCAGAGGAGGGCCACCAAGATGATCACAGGAATCAAACATCTCTCCTATAACAAAAGCTTAAAAAAGTTGAAACTGTTCAGGCTTGAAGAGGGAAAGCTCTGGGGCCTTTATTGTGGCTTTTTAATACCTGAAGGACGCTTATAAGAAAGATGGGGACAAATTTTTTAGCCTGTTGCAACAGGACAAGGGGTAATTGTTTTAAGCTGGAAGAGGGTCGATTTAGATTAGCAATAAGGCAGAAAGTTTTTACAATGAAAGTGTTAAAGCACTGCCACAAGTTGCCCAGAGAAGGGGCACCCCAGCCCTGGTAACATTCACAATCAGGCTGGATAGGCACCTGAGAAACCTGACCTAGTTGAAGATGTCCCAGCTCATTGCAGGGAGGCCAGACAAGACCACTTTTAAAGGTCCTTTCTGACCCAAGCCATTCTGTGATCCTACAAAAGACAACCCATGTTTAATAAAAACAATGTTTCAAAAGAGAAAAGCTAAACTTTCAGATTTGCTTTGTTGCATTTAAGTGTGTGATGGCTCATCTGAAAACTATTTACTTTACCAAGCTTCAGTTAATGAGAACAGAATGGACCTGTCTCAAAGGTTCCTAATACTCAAAGACATACTATGTCCACTTCTCCTGAAGCATCCCTTTATGTCAAAGTTTGCTCATCACCTCTGCTAGGTGTAAAAAAATCTGATTAGACAAGTCTTGACACCTAGAACTGGCAGAGTTGCAAAAACAAACTGACAAACACTGTGTCTACAAAACCTGTAGGTCCAGCTTTTCACTTGTCTGCTTCTTATGACATCAAGAACTCAATATTAGGTTGCTCATTAACTCTGTCTGTATTGCTGGGTGAACTGACTGCATTCTAAGGAAAAGAAAGAGTAGCTTTGATGTCATTCATTCAATATTTGTGTTTCAGTTTAGCTTTTTGTGTGCAAATATTTTACCTCATACATTCACTCTGCTTTTTATTTTTAATTTTACTAACTTTTAAGTAAGGGCTTCTGTATTTCTGAAATCCTTCCATGATACCCGTAACTCTGAAATTCCCAAAATAATTCTGGCAAACTAGAACCCTCTCTATTAAAACTCTCTTTATTAAAAGCTATAGCACATAAAATAATCACACCAGTATGTATTTTTAAAGATGAGATGCCAAAATATTCAAAATATTTTTATTATGGAAACTGCAAATGTACTAAAGCCTGGTTTTACTGTCAAGGTCAAATTCTACAATCTCCTGTCAGAAAAAAATTTCTCTAGATTGCATTAGAACCTGATGGCTTTCAGGCAGTGCCTACCAGTGGAAAATACATACCGCAGTAGAAACATAACATATGGGGAGAAAAATTATCCATCAAAAACACAGAACAACACAGCCTGTTATTTTAGCCAGCTAGTTTGGTTTCATATTAGATCCTGCTCCCATATTCCAGTGACTCAGTAACAGAACCCGAACTTCCATTATCATTCATTAGAAAAGGACTCTTGTCTGGCTCTGGATCATGGTATTTATGAAGTTTTTATACAGTATGAAAGACTTTAATTTCATCCATGCTTCTCTTCACATTTACACTCATGTAGGAAATGTCATTCCTATCACCAGAAACAGAAAATACGAACTGCTCATAATGAAAAGTGTTGCATATCTGCAGCTGTACAAAGAGTCATCTCCATCTCAACCTTTTTTAATTTCTTTTTTCTTGACTATAATTTTCTTTGCACACATTTGTTCTGATGACTTCTGTCAAAAGAAATATAGATCCTTCCAATTAGGCTTTGTGTTTCTCTGAGCTTAGCAGAGCTGCCCTACCAGGGGCAAGTCCAGAGAGACAGGACTGATTAGAGCGCTAGTGGAAAATCTCCACAAACCCACCCTCCACAGGAAGCCACAGACCCAACAGATAAGGTGAGGATAAAGTGGGTACACTGCATTTCCTTCCTCATCTCTTGCCATCACACAGCAGAAGCTATTAACTGCTCCCTCCAAAACCACAGCGACGTCAGGCCCTGTAGTAAAATGCCATAAAACACAGTTTAGCATGAGACAAGGAAGTGCACAACAGAGAGTTGGAAGAGACCAAGTTACATGCCAGTGCTTCAAATTCTTCCAAAACAAGCATTTGCCAAATGAAATCACCATGCCCAGAATGCCTGCAGGACAATGTAAAACCACTCCAGCAGGGCCTGCCAATGCAGCCTAAGGACACAAACTCCTTCCCGATCCTCACGTGGCAGTGATGCAAAGTCAGAGCCTGACACACCAACCAAGGGTCAGTATTCCACTTCTTTCTACAAAATGCCTCAACGTTCTCTGCTTCCTTCTTGTATTTGTCTCTGCTTCAACGGGCAGCAAAGAAACCATAAAAAGATACACCTTTTCATATTCTCAAATAACACATTTTACTATGAATGCATGTATTCACATAATACTCTGTTTCTTCCAATGAATTTTACCCTCTACCTCTTATCCAGAAACCTAAAGTCAGAAGACCATCTTTGTTGGTGAATGCAGCTGTTACCCCTTGCTGGCCAGTACAAATGGATGGGAGCCTTCTAGAGAAAAGGAAAAGAAAATTGATCTGCACAGTCAAGTAAAAATAAACTATCCCTTGGGCCCGACATCAGGAATACAGTCTTGTTAGTGACTGTATTCTTCCTATGCAGCACATGCTGCATTTTGCAGGGTTTTAAAAGGTCCTATTTATGCACTTGGCTCTTGAAATACATATTGACAAAGAGTATCAGTAGAGCATTTTCTTAGGCAAATTGATGGATACTAGAACAAATTCTGGAAGTCTGAAATTATCTGGCCTTCTGTATGATCTCCATATAATAAGCACATTTTTCTAGACACCCTGTCCTGGGATTAGGTACATGGGGGTTCTGACACAGCTGATATGTAACCTTTAGATGCTTTGCAACTGGCTGGGATAAGATGGTTAAGCAGGTTTAAAATGGTTAATGGTCATGTCAACTCTGGATCTTCAGCCCACTTGCAGATCTAGTCAATAATTCTCTTAAGTGTACTTGGCAACCCATGTAAAATAAGTTTGACTGTCTCACTTTGAAGCTCAGGGGATATGTCCATGTTACAAAATAACTTAGGCCACCATACTCAGCAGAAACTATTCCTGTGCTGGCAGCTTCAGCAGGAATGCTGAAGTTGGGATGTGCATTTAGAACAAAAAAGAACTAGCTTCGGGAAGGCAAACCAAGGATGATTAAAGTTTCAAAAATGTTGGGGAAGATTACTATGTGTCCCACATCTCTATGCTCTGGATGGAGGAAAGATTTCCATTCCCGGCACCAAATGAATTCAGAAATTGTTAAAGAAGCATTTTTCAATAAATATTTAGCAATAATCACTCCAGAAAGGCAAGAAATATTGCACAGCTGTTGTTATTGAATATGATTACCTGACATACTGCTGGGAGTTATGGATATGTAATCATTCTTGTCCTTCTTCTGTCACCAATGTCACCTGCCAAAAAAAAGGAAAAAAACCCCCATGTAATATGTTCATAAATGCTCATCTGCAGAATACTGCTGATATTTAACCAAGATGGAACTTTCTGGATCTTGAATAGCATGGTTCATGCCTGATGGTTTAACACATTAAATTCAAAGCACTTTGGTTAGCTGCATGAGGTAACAAATGTAAATAGGGTCCAAAACATGGTGGACGGGAGGAGCTGTGGCTAACAGGGATTTAGAAGCAACATTTAAAAGCTTATGCCTTTCTTTTTTTTTTTTTTTTTCCCCTGAAGTTCCTCTAAGTCTTATATGTGACTTTAGGACCTAATTGGTTTCTGCTTTACAGCTTCTAATGATATATGCCCATTACTCTCAGGTTCAGTAAAAACAGAGGATTCAAAGGAATTAGAAATTCTCTGTCACATTTACAACAATTCTTACTCAGTCATTTGGAACCCAAAAGTGTACTGACTTTTACAAAGCTTTGAGATGTAAATAGTAATTTTACTCATACAGTAGAAAACGAATTTACATGTACTTAACACAACTTTTGAACAACGACATCTTCTATTTTATTAACAAGACATCTGCAGCTGTGAAGAACTGAATCTGGCATTTTAAAGCCTTGTTTTTGGTATTTAGATCTTGTCCCCCTTTCATATGTCCATACACACACACACCAACTGACCTACTAACTATATTTTCTTTTCTGGTTGGTAGCAAAGATCAAAGCCCTGCAAGCTAATTTAGTGCCAGGAGAGAAAATCATGGATACCAGTTAAGACAACATCCTTCAGCCATGTCAGGACTTATACCAGCCCTCACGTTTTTCACATGGAGGCATCACAAGGCAGCATGCCCTTGTTCAGCCATCTCTGCCCAAAACACAGTGCCCAGCTGGATGATCCCAGCTCGCTCCCTAGTTTAAGCGCCAACAATCCAACCCGAGCAGAGGCAATCCTACAGGCATTATTCCAGAATAGCGACAAGATCTCATTAGAATTTTTAAGTAAGAAATCCTGGGCCTACAAGTGACCCCAATAAGGCCTGCAGAAAACTAGACTGAGAACAGAGTCATGCTCCCTGGAACATCCCCCTGTACTCAGCACTGGCAGGCCACACCTCAAACACTGTTTTGGGTAAGCTTTACTTCACTTTAAAAGAACACTGAGGTGCTGCAGCATGTCCAGAGAAGGGCAACAAGGCTCGTGAAGAAAATATGTCCTATGGGGAAGGGCTGAGGTAGCTGGGGTTGTTTAGCCTGGAGGAGGCTCAGGGGGAACCTCATCCCTCTTTACAACTCTCTGAAAGGAGAATGTAGTGAGGAGACTGCAGTGAGAGAACCAGAGGAAATGGCCTTCAGCTGAGACAAGGGAGATTCAGATTAGATATTACACAAAATTTTTCACCATCAGGGTGGTCAGGCATTGGAACAGGTTGCCCAGAGAGGTTGTGGAGTCACCATCCCTAGAGGGGTTTAAGAGGCATCTGGATCTGGTGCTGGATGATGTGGTTTAGGGGTTACAGTGGTAGTTCTGGGTTGATGTTTGGACTGGATGATCTAAAAGGCCTCCTCCAGCCTTGCTGATTCTGTGATTGTGTGAACAGAAAATACCTCACTTTTAATGTTAGTGTGGAAGTGACATTTTAGAGAGGAAGTAGAACCTCTCTTAAATTGTCCTGATCATCATTTTATGGTAAGAAACTGGTCTTTGTTAACAAACTTGTAGATTTTACTTCTCTCCATACACTGAGTGCCACAGCCCGGTCCCTGTTTACTCTTGGCCACCGTTTCTTCACACAGGGAGCCTTTCCCCTGAAATAAATATCCTCCCCTAGCAGCGGGCTGAACACGGAGCGCATCTGTTGTGTTCCGGTGGGGGTCAGAACCGGAGAGCAGGTGAGCCGGAGTACCGAGTAATCAACGCACCTGCGACGCGGCTCCGCCGCTCCCCCTCAGCCCACTGGCCTCCGGGGCGCTCCCACACCTCAGGCTCTGCTCCGTACAAGCGGTGTGGGCGGCACGCCCCGAGCCCGGGGCGCCGCTACTCGAGACGCGGTGTGAGGCAGGGCCATGCCCCGCGACCACCCAGCGCCGGCTGCCCGGCCCGGGAGGCGCAGGGCAGCGCAGCAGGGAAGGGGCGCCGGGAAGGGCCGCAGGGAACGGGCACCGGAAAAGGCCGCAGGCAAGGGGCACCAGGAAGGGCTGCAGGCAAGGGCCACCGGGAAGCACAGCCTCCCCGCCCGCTGGCAGAGCCCGCTGGCANCTGGCGGCCGCGCGGGAGGGGCCCGCGGCGCAGCCTGGAGCGCCATTCCCGGGTTTTCCCGTCGTTCCGTGCTTTCCTTGCCTTGACCGGGCATGTCTGCATAGAGCTTTAAATTAAATTGATTACTACTCCAAAATGTCGGAATTGTTCATGATTAAAAAAACTCAACCAAAGAATAAAGAAGCAAAGAAACCCCAGCAAACAAAACCACACAAAACACCCCCACAAGACACAAACACACATACACCAGTCTCCCAACTAAAAAAGTAGGAAAAAAACCGCCAAACCAACCCATAACCACAGACTATCTGGAGCTGGAAGGGACCCACAAGGATTGTCGAAGTCCAGCTCCTGGCCCTGCACAGGACAACTCCAGGAATGTGATCCTGATGGGTCCCTTCCAACTCAGAAGATTCTATGATTCTGTGATTCTGTGGATGACACCACGTGCCTGAGAGCATTGCCTCGGGCTCCGGGAGCTCTGACGGGCTTGGGACGGTGACCACTTCCTTGGGGAAATAGTTTATTTTGTCCTTTCTAATTTCCTAGTAATCTGACATGATTTGTCCCTGTAGTATATTATACTGAATGGACAGTACTGATTTCAGGATATCATGTTCATCCTACTTGCAAAGCAAGCAAAACTTTACTAAAGTTTTACAGAAGAAACTTCTTTACATGAGAGATGCAGTGCACTGGAACATGCTACCCGGGAAGTAATGGAGTCTCCCTCTCTGGAGCCATTTAAAACACACCTGGACACGTTCCTGTGTCACCTGTAACCTGCTCTAGGTGACCCCTGGCAGGGGGGTTAGACTGAATGATCTCCCCAAGTCCCTTCCAACCCTAACAAGCCCGTGAACTGGTAAAATATCCTCCAGCATATGTGTGACAGTGTGTTTTTACCTCATCTTTTCTGCCAAGCAAGGCACCCGAGACTTCATCTGGGCTCTTAGAAAAAAACAGAATCTCCTCAATCTTATAAAGGAAGAGCAAATACTCTGCTTGATTACTTGCCATGTACAAACCACACAACCAGAGGCAACAATGCAGGGTCTTTCTTTTTGCTGCTGACATCTTGTGGAACTTCAAAATCCTTCACAGTTTGTCAATTCACATTTGAGAGGATACAAATTTAGATTAGGCCTCCAATTAAAATCAGATGCTGACCTATCCCACCACATCATGGGATGTCGTGAACCTCAACAATAAGCCATTTCCCAGAATTTAATCGTGGTTTGGTGACTCAGTGACACACAAGCATACTTGAAGCACACACTTGAGTGTTTTAAACAAAAATTCTGCCCCTCCTGTAAATAATTACTTACTAAACATAAAATTATTGGGTTTGTACAAATCTATTAAAAAGGACAATAAAAAAGGATAAATACAATGTTCTGCAATGAATTCTGTATAAAGAGAAAAATTCTAGTTATCCTGGGACTTTTGCCATTTTCCCTGATGAGACTAGAACTTGGCATAAAAGCAGCTGTCACTTGTGTAAAAAAACTAATTATGAAATAACTGTAAGAAAAACTGATCTTTTGTTTTGAAGCATTACACTAACATATCTGACTTTGGCAGTCTTTTTGTGTGCCACAGTTTAAAGTGGGGAGTGTGCATCCTCTTTTTCTCCTCATACCTGCCTAGAGATAAAGTTTCTTGGAGCAGGTCTTAATGCTGCTGAAAATGTACAGCATCTTGCCCATCTGGCATCTCCACTAGGCCAATTTAGCAACTGCCAAAAGATACACAGTAACTGGGCCCATTTGTAATACCTGCTTTGTGATGATGATTTTAATCACCATTATGACAACTATTTAAACCATTAATTAAAATAATGATAAATAATAATTAAAATAACAGTATTAATTAAAATATTTTATTATTTTAATAACATTCCCAAATGTCTTGGGATCTTTTCTAAAGGGTGCTTTTATACCGCATTTTATATGCCAGAAGTAATTTCCTATTTTTCTTTCCAAGGAATGTGGCCCACAGATGGAAACATGGTGGAAATACAGAACTATCCATTCTGGCACATACATAGCACAGTCTTCTGAAGGCACAACACAGCTTCTACTTCACATGAGCAAGAGTATTAAGTGGTGTCTACATTAATTGTAGCCAGTTCTTTTTGAAGGCATAGTTGTGTAAGATGTTGGAGGAAATCAGGTTCTTTTTAAGAGTCTACAGCTAAAAAGTACTTGAGCAGGCACAAATGGGAGGGATGCAGATGAGTCACAGACAAGCCTCCATTACATCAGGCCAGTAATGTCTGGGGGTCTTTATGGACACTGCAGAGTAAATTTCTTTCTTGCCAGAAGTGACACAATTTTTATGGCTAAGCTTTGCTAACGTCACAGGGAGCAGGGAGCAGGCTTTGTTAGATTATCTTTTGTGTGTTGAGCACTTACTTGCCCACAATAGAGCTACCCAAGGTCTCATGGCTGTGAGTCACAGTCCCTGAGCACGCAGCATCAATTCAGAGGCTGCTACCTCACATCCCGCATGACCTCCCTGCTAGACAGTTGCAGCAGCAGACTGGGCACTGTGCTCGTTCTCCATCACCAGCGTTATACCCTACTTTTTTCTTCTTTTTTTTTTTAAACAAGGTAGTCCTCATGATCATATTGGATTCCTCCAATGAAAGCAGCCAAAATGCATACTGCATCCTGATACAGAGTATTGTTTCAGATCTAGAGCCCTGCACCAGGAAAATAATATTCTTACACTGCCCCTAAAGACATTTTAAAAAAGAGGCATATTTGGAAATCTTCAGCTCCTCTGGCTGAATAGGTGATATTTGGAATTAATTCTCAGGCTCTGGTCTCCAGTACAGAAGCACTGTCTAGCCATATTGCCAGTTACTGCACATCCTTACTTTTTCCATAATGAAAGGCGATTAACCAATTAGCATTAATCACTAGTAGTTAGGTGTTTTCCCACTTTCACCAAGTGCCCCCTCCTTCACATGAATGCATCAGATTAACCAATGACTATCCAATAGGAGTTTGCTGCCCAGGGGATGAGGGTGCTTTTGATGGTATTCTGATGCTTCAGATTCAAATGGTGGCTGCCAGTCTCCTCTAGGCCAGGGCCAGGGTAATTTTGTGGTTTGAATCCTGGTTCCTGTCCATACCATGAACCACACACCTTCTGGAAGGCCTCAGACTTCCCTTCCCACTCATCAAGCAGCTGCACTGGGTGGACAAGCACTGCTGCCTCGTGTTTCTTCTCAAGGCAGGTGGGAAAAGTGATTTTGCACCTTTCAGAACCACTCACAAGCTGCCCAGCTCCTTGCTGGACTGCTCTTTGACATCCCCTTTTAAAAGCCAGAGGAAGGGCCATGGAGCAACCTGGCTCATTTGTACAAGTCCCTCCTGTAACCCTACCTGCAATTCCTGATGTCTCTGGCTTATCCCAGGCACTCTTACACAACACTCTTACACAACGCTTGCCAGGAGCTGGGCTGCCTCCAGGAAGGCTGAGAAGAGGGGAGGGCTGCTGGCAGACCCAGGGAGGGGGGAATACCTGCCCAGGCTCTGGGAGCTGATGAGGGCAGTGAGCAGGATAGCATGTGAATTTTGGAACCGGGCACAGGAGGAAGGCTCCATCACAGTCAGAGCGAGAGCTCCAGGACCCCAGCCCCTCATTCCCTGCCATTCCACAAGTTATTGCACTTCTATTTTTTTCTTGGCTTGGGGGTGATGAATTATGGGATGTATCATCTGAATAATTTGTTCTGTAAACTGCCTCTGTGGAAGTTGCTCTCACTCTTAAGTTCATCTTTAGTGAAAAATCCAGAATAGCAACTCCACATCAGGAAAAATTACAAGGTAGCCCATAGGCTGTATTGATGTCTAACTGAATTTTAAAATTTGTTTCAATATTTAATATTTCGATATTTAACAGCAAAGCAAAGTTAGTATTTTTGAACAAGTTATACAGAGGATTTTGCAAGTTATACATATACAGTATAAAATGAACTAGACCATGGTTTATGGTACATGATACATTTATCATGAGCCAGCAGTATTTCCTCCCTTGCAAAGCATAATGAACAACTGTGCATTGCATGAGAAATAAAAATCTAGATCCAGTTTTCCAAATATGTTTATATTTGGAAAAGCACCCATAAGAACTAGCTTGTAGGCACAAGCTCAGAAGTGGGCTTTGACTCATGCTTTTTATTGCTAGTATAGCTCAGCTCACGAGGACACAAAAACATGCAATAAAGCATAAAATCAAAACCCACAATGCACAGTTTATCTGTACAAACATTTGCAGTCTATCCCAAAACATAAGAACAAAAAGGCAAAGAGCTATTGAGCTTTTTAATAGGAATGTCCAGTAATTCTGTGTAATATCCCCCTCACACAGACTGAACTCATGCTCAGCTCTGTGCAGGCATCAGTAGATTTTTTTACAGCACAAAAGCCAGAAAATTATTACATGCAGACAATAAGTCTAATAAAAGACAACGGTAACTTCACTGTTTAACGGGTTTTTGAAAGTTCTTGTGTTTCAATAACCAGATCTGCAGGATAAACACTACTGAATTAGACAGAAAAACTAATTCTTCCTATAGTCTCATTGTAGTAAGGCTTTGGATCTGGCATATGGTTTGCAGGACAGCCTGAATGATAAAGCTGTTGATTTGAACATAGCTA
>VXBB01012553.1:791102-863792 GCA_013399915.1 Illadopsis cleaveri
AATAAAGCTTTTGATTTGAAAATAGCTAAAAAAAAAAAAAAAAAGAGAGACCCAGCGTTACAAAATAAAGTAATGCAAGACAGAAGCAAGATAGAAGTTGTTTTTATGATTTCATCAAAACTTAATGACTTACTGTACTGGGGTAAATATATCTTTTTATAAGTGGAAAATATAATAATGAATTATTATGCATGGAAAATATAATAATGCATTTCTTCATAGGCAAAAAGAAACAGAATTTTAGTGTGTCTGTTGGTCTCCCAGTAGCCTGAACAGATTAGAAAGGCAGTTCCATAAGTATCATTGAAAGAACACAGGGGAGACTTTAATATTACCTTTAAACCACCTGGGCATCAAGCAGAAAATGGAATATGTAGTTCTCCTCTTGCCTTGTGCTTACAGAAATGAGTAATGTTATCTCATTTCCAGAGTATCTCAAATCACTTATTATCACGATCTGGAGCTGCTGCCTGCCCCTAAGATGTAAATGCTTTAAGAAATCTACTTATATTCAGCTTAACACTAGGTCAGCATAATGGGCTGCAGCCTTCTCTTCGCTTTACTTCATCCCCTGGCAGAAATGTCAGCTCTCCAGCACTTTGCTTCGACCTACTACATGTGTACACAGGAGGGCATGAGAGGAGCACAGAACTGGAGGCAGCCCTGTTTAGCCACTATTCCGATAACCAGGGTTCTATTGCCTGGGAGGGATTTTCTTAACATGAAGTGTTACAGTGTGAGCTAGCCAGCTTTGCCAAAGAGTAGCTGATCTGTAACTGTGAATTAAGTGATGTTTATATCATTAAAGATTTAAGCCTTTATTCACAAAAACTTCTACCAACTGGAATAAATATGCAGGTGAGCAAGGATCCTGGAGGGCTGAGAATGACAGAAAAGCAAAGACGGGGCGGGGTGGGGGGGCAGTGTTGTACAAAAGATCTCTAAATTGAGTGATAATTTTGTGGTTTTGTGAGATACTTCATGGATTTTGTGTTCTTTCTTCAGCACACGGGTGTCCCATTCAGACATCAGCTTTGACATAAAACTTTCCTTGTTTGTCTCTTTTGTTCTGTCAACTCAGGAAATATTAGCTCTCCCTGAAATTTCAACAAAGGACAGTTTATCTTCCATGCTAATTTCTCTTATTACTCACTTAGAAGCNATAATATAATATAATATAATATAATATAATATAATATAATATAATATAATATAATATAATATGGAAAAAAATTTTGAAGGAGTTGATTTTGAACAAAATCAAAGTAACAGACCAGAACAAGAAGTTAGTTGTTTTCTGAAATCTATATCCCTAGCAAGTAAGAACTATGGCGGGGGAATAAAGTCTAGCTAGAATCTCTGCAAGATCCTTTCTCCAAGTCAAACTGGCAGACCTGGAGTNTAAGATGTAAATGCTTTAAGAAATCTACTTATATTCAGCTTAACACTAGGTCAGCATAATGGGCTGCAGCCTTCTCTTCGCTTTACTTCATCCCCTGGCAGAAATGTCAGCTCTCCAGCACTTTGCTTCGACCTACTACATGTGTACACAGGAGGGCATGAGAGGAGCACAGAACTGGAGGCAGCCCTGTTTAGCCACTATTCCGATAACCAGGGTTCTATTGCCTGGGAGGGATTTTCTTAACATGAAGTGTTACAGTGTGAGCTAGCCAGCTTTGCCAAAGAGTAGCTGATCTGTAACTGTGAATTAAGTGATGTTTATATCATTAAAGATTTAAGCCTTTATTCACAAAAACTTCTACCAACTGGAATAAATATGCAGGTAAGCAAGGATCCTGGAGGGCTGAGAATGACAGAAAAGCAAAGACGGGGCGGGGTGGGGGGGCAGTGTTGTACAAAAGATCTCTAAATTGAGTGATAATTTTGTGGTTTTGTGAGATACTTCATGGATTTTGTGTTCTTTCTTCAGCACACGGGTGTCCCATTCAGACATCAGCTTTGACATAAAACTTTCCTTGTTTGTCTCTTTTGTTCTGTCAACTCAGGAAATATTAGCTCTCCCTGAAATTTCAACAAAGGACAGTTTATCTTCCATGCTAATTTCTCTTATTACTCACTTAGAAGCATATATTAGATGAAGGTTGTCTTGAATTACCTACCTTACTCTGCAACTGACTGATGTTAATTGATCCCACAGACAATAAATTTCTAAGACTTTCCTTGAAACTGGTGAATTTCCCCCCTTTCGATGGAATAGATAGGGAAAAAATATTTTCTAAATGTCAAGAGGGGAGGTACCTGGATGAATCTTATTAACACGAATGCATTTTGTCAATGCTTCTTATATATGCTGTGCCTAAAAAATCAGTGAAGCAGAAATGAGTATGTTCTAATCTACAAATGTCACTCTGAATAGGGATAAGTATTACCCTAAAGATTGGTACTGGCATTTGTTTGAGCTATTTTCAGGGATTCAGATATGAACAGCAGAGTTAATTCAGCTTTAGGCTTTCTGCTTTTCCTAACCAGAGCTTCAGAAAGCCACCACTTATTTGAAAAAATAAATTCTAAAATGATAAAAAAAACTCTAAATGAAAAACTGTTGTCTATAGTGCAGGCTTTGAGTTACAGTGTGCAAATATATAGAACTTTGCAGAAAATCTTGGAAAACAAAACAAGAGATGCTTTTACTGCTATGGATTTAGCCTTATGGGTTTTGTCTATTGTGTGACTTGCTGAGTTTCCAAATTTGATTCTATTTTTCTTAAAAACTGATAGCTGAATTGCCAAACCACTGAATTCTGAAGCGTTCAACANTTTGCCTGCTACTGCAGAAGTGGCTCAAGGGAAAAAGGCATCAGAGGGTTGATGACAGTGTGACACCTACCAAAAGAGGACAGTGCATCTCTGGATGTGTAGGTTCAGGCTTTGTATCAAGCAGTAAAGCAGAAAACATTCCTGAAGGCACATTGAAAGCACACCAGAGACACAAAAAAGTATGACTAACAGAAAGGGAGGGACAAATAGGTAAAGTTAAATGATTATGGGGCGGGACTGACAGATATCTGTTGAGAGTTAACTATGGCTTGGTGAAGTGACCAGGAAGTGAACACAGGATAGCCATACTCAAAAGAGAGCAAGGAATGATGGAAGAATGTGACTGCTATGGGCATTTGGTCAAATTATGATAATGGTTACTGGTGGACATGTAATCAGGTTACCAGGCAGCTATATTTAAAAAGAAAAAAATCATGCCTGGTTTTAATTGATATTTTGAAATGGAAAACCTCATACTGCTATTTCTGAGGTTCACCCAAAAGCTTATTTTTCAAAAGAAAAAATTCAATGACTTCAGTAAAAATTAGGCTCAGATTGGAGAAAGCTTCCTGCAAACATTCCCTCTGAAATTTCAAAATACAAACCACATGTTTCATAAATACATAAATACATTTATAATTATTATAAATAAATAAAGAGTTTCAAGTTACCTGGCAATAAGCTAGTGGTCATAAAATATGACTGTATTAAAACTATCTAAATGCCCATTTGCTTCTGGTTTTGGGCAGACAAAAATCATGGAGAGAAGGAATAATACTTTTGAAAATGAAGTAGAAGCTCTTATTTCCCCTTTTTTTTTAACAGAAAATTGCTTGTACTCTCTGTAATGGCTTTGCCTGTATAACCAGCACTGCATGTTGTTAACTAGATTTCAGCTGAAGATTTTCACAGCTCAGAAGTTACCATATTAAAAGTCCTATTCCTTTTTAACTTTTTTTTTTTTTTTTTAAAGAGCAAACACGATATGACATATTCCCAACTAAATAATTCACCGATTTAATCTTTAAGGCAGGCATAGTTTCCTAAGAGGTGTTCCTAATCTCTAGCACATCTTATTTTTCCTGACCTCACTGGGGGCCCAGTGCAGAGAGGAGAGGACAACTACTACTTCTCAGAAGATGTATGTACACTGATATTAAGTGCAAACATCATAGATACATGCCTGCTTTTGTGTGCAGACTGGAAATAAATCACATGGCCTAAGTGTTAACAACGGCCTTTCAGTATGTCTGATAAAACAGTGATTTCTTCTTATTTTTTTAGCCCTCTCTTCTTGTTTGCTGCCTCATTTACAGCTAACAATAATAGAATTAAGCCCAGAAATTAAAAGAAAAAGTTTAATCACTGATGATTTCGCTATCTCTCCCAAGCAAAAAACAAAAGTCCACAACCTTTTAACCTTTTCCATCCTATTTGCTAATTACTTATTTTCTAATTAACCCATTATGCATCTGTCAGTGTGTTTTAAATTAAATCACTTTAATTGCTAGTAAGTAGGGTTTATTTAGTTCCTGGTATGGCTGTACGGGGTCATGAGTGGGGAGCTGTTGAACCACTCTGAGTTACAGGTGGCTCTGCAAAACTGCTGAAGTTGCTGAAGATAAAGAGGAGTTAAGCTGCTTTCCTTAGGTGATTTGATTTTAATGTCTAGCAGCATATTTCTAATGGATGAAAGTTTACTGCAAATGCAGGAGGGCATATTTTATTTCTAGTATGTAGATCACATCGGGCATTATTTTGTTGCTTGAAATAATTTTTAATAAAGGAATAATTATGCAAATAGTTCTAGAAAATGCCAGTACCACAATGCTTACTTTTCTGTATAGCACAACTCTTTGAAATGCAACACAACTACATATTAATAGCTGAATTTTAAAATTAAAAGAATAAAGAAGGCTTAACACATGGGACCCAGGGAGTTGTAAGTGTGAGGCTAACAGTCAACCCATTAAAAATCTTCAAGCAAAACACTAAAAAAACTGGTGATAGCTTTAAGGATAGACATAATGTCTAATGAGGACAGACATAAAAGATTTTGTTCTCTGTAGCACAGCCCCCTTCTACCCCTTGCATGACCTGACTCGCTTCACTGACCCTGCAGAAAATACCCACTTTTTGCTGGGTTTTGTGCTGCGTTAGTGAGTTGAATTATCCCTGTGAGGTGACTGGTGACCACCACAGCTGGCACCAACTGGCAGGAGACCACAGCTGCTCGGAGGCAAGGGGAGGGAGATGAGGTTCATCCTGTCTCATAAAATGGCACGCTGGAGGAACATAGGATGGGTTGATGCCTTTTGTAATAAACTAGGGTATTTATGACTCTGTGCATTGTAATTACTTTTTTATTGTTAAATTATTTCTGAAGCACGTTTGAAGATTGTAAGTCTTGAACTGTGGAAAAAAAAGCAAAACCCTAAAGACAACATAATTCATTTTAACTCTTTTTGTGTTTAGATCCCTATATAGTGAAGAAAGGCACTAAAAAGTGCTAGTTGCATGTTCTGGAGAATGACAGCATGAAAAAGTCAGTCTTCCCTTTAGCACTAAGTAAAGCTGTGCATCTAGTACTACTGAGACACCAGAATAAATTTCCAGCAAGAACCCAAGTCCACATCATTGCTAAGTTACCTAAACATAACAGTGGGTCAAATAAATAATAAAGACCACACACAGGAAAGACTTAGCTGACAGAGTTAGCTAGCTGAACTTGCCACACAAACTTTGTTCTGAAAATCTGTGAACAACACTAAAATCCAAGACCAACCTAGACATTAAATGTTTTCTTCCCTGTTTCTACAAGAAAAAGTAGAGTGTATGAAATCAGGAATAAAATGAATAAAAGAATAGAATAAATAAAGTAGGTTATGGAGCACACCTGAATAAGACCTACAGTAACCCATCCAAAAGACAATCTTTCTGAGCAGTTGAGGAAGCTGCAATTGACCTCTTCAGCTTGCTGTCATCTCTGCAACCTCTGGCTACAGGCTGCCAAGACATGGCTGGAAGATTCTGGTGCAGCATTTTGTTGCTGCCAGATTTCTACTACTGCGCTCACCCCGATGCCCTTCTTGCTGATCTCAGTAGCTCCACACCTCCACAGGCAGCATACCTGGGAAGCTCACCTCGCCATCCACCCCCAAGTCTTTGTGCCACTCCTCAGCAGAACACCCCATCCCTGCACTTGATGTGATAGCAGTTCCACTGTGAGACAGCTCGGAGATGCAGAGGAGGAACATGAGGGGCTGCAGAGTGATGTAAACTGGAACGGGAGACTTTTAATTTTTCAACAAGAAGCCTTCAGGGACAGCAAAGCCTGTCAGAGAGAAGCCATGAAAAGCTCCACAAATAGATGTATCTGCTGTACAGAGAGCGAGGATACAATCAGAAAGCTCACATTTGCTTATAAAAGGTAAAGAATTAAAGATGCAGCAATAAAAGTGCAGTAAGACTCAGGAAGATATTTCTTACAGCTGATTCTGCACATGCTTTAATATTATATGACCCACCATAAAATGATCCATACTGACCTGTCCTGAGATGATGAGGCTTTGAGCAAGTGTTCTAGAAGCTTAGACTGTCAGAGAAGCCAAACCACTGAAAGAAATGGCAGCTGTAAGAGTGGCCTACTTGTAGGTGCACAGAGGCATAGGTCCATGCTGGAGGCAACACACAAGGAGTCCAAGCCTCTGGAGGGAATGCATGGAAAAATCAAGTAGGGAAAATTAAATTATAAGGCCCTGTTCAGCACCACCTGCTTCCCCTGAGTTGTGAGTTTGCACATCTGAAGATGATTTGCTTTCCCTGGTTTGTCACTAGTTGGGTCAGATCCTTCCATGTTCACTACTGCCTGCATTCAACCCCTGTTTATGACTTGGAGCATGTATTTATCAAAGCAGTAAAATTAGGGGTCTTGAAAGGGCAGAGGAAGGTCAGTATGGAAGCAGAATCCTCCCAGTGTCTGAAGCAGAACCCTCGTATGAGCAGATACACTTTCCCCAGAAAGCACACCAAAAATCACATGCAGAAATCTTATACACCTCTTTTATTAAGGTCATTAAACTCTCAATACTACAGTTTTTCATAATAGCTATGTGACCGAGGTAACACCAAGGAATCAATCTGAGTTTCTTTGCTCTCCTGAATCAGTGGGATGAGCCAGGCTTTCCTTTGAATACATAATTCTCTCCTTTCTCCTCCTTTCCAATTTTCCAGTTAATCTCTCCTTCTGTTCTAATTTCACATCTTGTTTGTGTAACTGTGCAACAGGAAGACTGGATGTTGCATTTCATTCCTGACGGGCTCCACTACCAAATGCCAAAGCCATGGCCCTGAGGACTCCATCTCTGTGTGCTGCTCCTGTGCATCTGCTGCCTGACAAACAAACAGATCCTTGAAGAGCACAGCTTCAAGCAGGGGCAATCACCATTCAAGGAAAACTTTGTTTTAAGATACCCAGCAGAGATGACTTCAAAGGTTAGCAGGAAGATGCTGAATCCCACCTGGTATGGAGCACCAGGGGCAAGACAGTGATAAAGCAGGGAGTGCTCCCAGAGGTGCAGCACACTGAACAGTTCCAAGGAACAGAGGAGTTTTCTGGTTAAAGCTCTACATAAACACACTGCAGTGGTAAGGGATGGAAGATAAAAATGTGAGGATTACCCAAGTCAAGTTAACAGACTAATTTTTGCTGCTTATCTCAGGAAAGATTGCCCTGAAAATAAAGACAATAAGGAAGCCCAAGAGAGTCAAGGGAGAAGCCACAAGCAAAACAAGTCCCAAACACAGGACAAGATGGAAATCGCTACTTGTTCAGTAGATTTCAGTCCTCCATTTAGCACCATTTCTATTTAACCAATATGTAGTTTGATTTTAGCCAGACACTCAGAGACAGTTTTTATGCCACTCACATCAATCAGAAGAAGCAGAATGGGAAATCATTCTTGTATTGCTGATAGTGAGGTTTCCCATGATTTATCTCAGCAGCATCACATGGATATTAAAAAGGACAGTGAAAATACATGATCTTAGAAGTGACATTCCACATACTTCCTACCAGGCTTATCTAGAAACATGCTCAAATAAGCATCAGAGACATTCTTTTCCTGTTGCTTTTCATAGTGTCTCAAGCAGAAAAATATTAAGTGTGAAAACCAACACACTAGACTAAATTAAGGATGTGGGCATTTTCCCATCCAGTGATGGGAAGGAGCTAATCTATTACAGCAATTTTAGAATTAATAAGTTTCGTAAGTATTAATAGATGGATCTAATCTACATTCCGTGTTATCCAAATTAGCTCGTGCTGAAAGAACAAGTTCTGTATAATGAAGAGAAACAAACGAAGCTCACAGAAAAATAATTAAAGTTGGGGAGTTGCAACGGGAATTGGAGTCAGCACTGCTTCATGTTCCGTGTTGAAAAATTATTCTTACGGTTACCCAGCTTCTTCATCTTTAAGGTGGAGATGATAATACTCGTCTCAGTTCCAACAGTATGCCAGTAAGATCTACAGATAAGCCATCAGAACTGCTATTATTAATATCATATATGCTTGGCATGCATTTTTTAACTTCAAAACAGTTTTACAGAATTTCTAGTCTTCTCTCAGTGTTTACTTTTTTAGACTTCAGGAAAGTTATTCTCAATTTATTTACAACACTTGGGCATGTTCTTTGCCATCGATTTTAATTCTATTCTACAGCTTATTAGTTTTATGGGATTCTGTCCTCTGTATGATGTGAGAACACAGGAGCAGAATGATTCAACCCACATCAGTTTTACCAACCAGCCAGATTTAACAGGCTATTTCTTGTTGTATCCTATAAACACAGTGAACAGCCAATCTGATAGTTAATGATGCAAACCATAAGCAGAGCCAGTGTTTTGTGCCAAGATACAATATGTGGAGATTGCAAAAGCTCATAGGGAAATTTCTGTGGAAAAAAAAATACAGCATGGAGAATTCTGTTATTTTGTGTAATTCCAAACAGAGTCTCTCTACTATGAAAAACAGATTAATTAGAAAAAAACCCAAAGATATTGACAGAATGAGAGAACACCTCATATTGTTCGTGGAAGGTATCTGCAACCAGCTGTGGGAAAACTTTATCAGAACAGGATCCCCAGATTTATTTTCATGCCTTGCCATCCACTAAGAGGCTTTGGTCTAAATGACAAAGCAGTTTGCTTACATGGGAAGCACAAAATGTACTAGCTTCTAGAGAGGGCTTATTTTTTAGTATCTGTGAAGTTGTTGGAGAATCTTACATAAGACGTTATTTATAATGACTTAAAAATAGAATTTTCTTTGAGGTATCCTATCCAAATTATAGGAAAAAGAAGACTTAAGAAACAGGATGAGATGTGTTTTTAAACCAGGCTTTTTTAAAAAATCCCATCTTTGTAGGTCTCTCAAAAAGGAGACTGGTATACAATCAGCATTTTCTGAAATGGCACAGAAGCTACAGGGAATAGTGGACTATAAAACGCTGTCCTTGATTACACACAGACAATAAAATGAAAAAAAAGTCTTAAAAATTCAGAATGAAATAGCAGAGTTCGCAGTAATGACCTGATTCACAGTTCCTGAGTGCGGCAATTTGACAGTACTGGACCATTAGAAATGCCTTAGTAACACAGACATCTCTCCTGAACAAACAGACATTGCTACAATCCATCAATTTGCTGGAATTTCATAACCACACCAGGCTTTATTTCTCAGGTATTGTGGTCAACAGCTATAGCCAAAATATGTGTCTCTCTTTCAGTTAGCTTGTATTCAATCATCTATCCTTTTGGTACAATTTACAAGTATTTCTTTATTTTGATTTTATTCATCTTTATACTTTTTTGTAGAGTAATGGGCTATAATTCATGAAAAATCTGCTCAGCTGTAGAAATAAGTATTCTGTTTGAGCCTTTAGGACAGATTTAAGATATCATGCTCAGCTTTAGGATATCTGTCTGTATTAGTCATCCTGCCAGCATTAAGATAGTAAGAGAAAATACAAGGGTTTGCTGGAAGGCCCGTGAAGCCAAGGGAGCTACAGACATCAGCTATTTTGTACCATGTTCCTCTAGCAAGGGATTAGGACACAAAGAAGAGCTTCTTATGCCAAATTCTGTACTTCTTCATTTGCACTCATTTCCATTGAGCAAGCTCAATAAAGTCTACTGGGACTGTCACTCCTGCACCCTTTATACAGGTTTCAATGATTTCTCTGATGGGTGAAGGGGAGCTTGGCAAGAGATGGCCAAGTGCCACAGACAGGGAAAGGGGAGGGCAGAGGACCTGCTGGGGAGCACAGCCACACAGGGCCATGAGGACCAATCCTGTCACCTGAGGCGAGGTTTACAAGGTTGAGATGGATGGGGGAAAAATGTGATCAAGATGGGACAAAAGCAATTAAGGGTGGGTTGTTTATTGGGGAGGAGACTGGTGTGGAGAAAAGAGGTACAAGGGCAGCAAAAAGGAGGGTTAAAAAATGGCAGAAGTAGTAACAGCAGATGCAAATGACGTTAACCAGGACTGCTTGGGGGTAACAACGAGATGGGGGTGCACTTGAGTACTGCAGCCTGTGGTCCCAAATTGGAATAACCAACTGAGCCTGTTCTGAGCACATCCTGTGTGCTGACCTGCTGGCGCATTTGGGAGGACTGAGTGGGATGGGCACAGGAGAACATCCAAAGCGGATGGATCCAGCATTCGGTGGTGTCATGGTGGTGCATGTACTAAGCCTGACTGCATCAGCCTCTTCCTGACCTTCTCCTCACATGCACATCAGCAGAAGGAAACCCTCTCCCACCAACGCTGCGTCATCTCCCCGAAATGGCATCAGCTAAATTGATAAAGGCGGCAGCACTTTTCCATTGGCATAGCTTCGTATGCATTAGGGGCTTTGCCAGGATAATTTCACCAGCTAGGAGGGGATGATTATTTTTAGATGTCTCTACACAACATATGCATGCTGGAAAAATCATCTGAAGTCATTTCACTGCTAGCCTAGTCCCAAAGAAGGAGTTAATGTCTTCAAATTCAGTAAGTGGAAGAAGAGCAGGTAATGAAGCCAAATTGCCCATTTCTTCGCAAAAATGCTACATGAAATTATTGCATTCTTACATTGAAAGCATTATTTTGGAGACAATAGCTAGAAAACTAGGCAAAATTCTCTTCCTTCCAAATTGTTTTTTTCCCCAGTGCTTTTTTAAAATAACCCTTAGATCTTTTTGCAGTTTGTTTCATACAGACAAAATTTTCCTATAAGTATTACTGCCTTTAGATACTGCACAAATTATGCTTAAAATGAGTATATAGTGTATTATCCCCACAGATATCAAATCCAAGTACCCCCACTCAGAGTGTAAACTACTGATGTTGAAATAACTAAGGCTTAGTTTTCCAGCAGACAGATGTTCTGTCTTTGGGTGCCAGCTGTGCTTCTGAAGTTTAGTTCAAATTCTGAACTGAGATGCCAGAGAGCAAAAGGAAATCATATATGAGAGTCATTAGACTCAAAAACAAAAAGGAATTCTACAACTCTCAAAGAGAGCTAGACAAAAAGAAGAAAAAGGGGCTTATTCATTAAGGAGAAGACTTAATAAAATTCAGAGACCAGACTGCAGAAAGAAATCTGATTGCCTCCACACCAAGACACCTAGAGCAGATATTCCCCTAGAAACGTCACTAAATATATCAACTCTTATTAAATACAAGGAGTTTTTTATTAAAATCTGTTTCATTTTTCAGAGACGGTGACTGAATGTCTACTGAATAACCACTGAAAAATGTCCACTTGCATTCAGAGCACATTTGCAACTGAGCAAAAGCACTGTTCAATGCTATAAAATGCAAACAATTGCACAGAGAGCAGCATAACACTGAAGAATCCAGGCACTCCTAGGAGGAATCTGAGATTTGGGATGTTAGTCATTGCCAGCATATTTCTTGCTTGGTTTAGCTACTAGAATATTTAACAGTACCATACATTCTTTATTAATGTTCTCTCAGGAAGACCAATATTTTATACATAGTGTGTTTGTTAATAGGAAGAAGATTTTAAGCTCCTAAACAAAAAGTTCTATTTGTTATGATTTGTTCATCACTGAAATAGCCAAGAGTTTGGGAATAGACCAACCTATATGCAGTGTCAAAAATCACATTTACGAGGCAAGTAACAAAATAACCTGTATGCCTTTTTTGTTGTGACTGCTCAGTGGGGAAAACTTCTGGCATTCAGATAAAACTTTTTTTTTTCCCCTTAATTACAAGCTATTGAAATTCCCAACAAATTTTAAAATAACTAAATCAGATGGAAAGAACTTGCACTAATTTTAATTTTAAAAAATCACGATGGATATATTGGTGGATGACTTTCCATAATTCTTAGGCAGTGGTAATCACACTTCTCCTGGTCTTCGATATAACACTCAAGATTTTATTTGAGGCCCAGATATAACATTTGGCAGCTGTACACAAGAGTGATCTCAAGTGAAACCCTCTTTACAATGATAGTCAGTTCCCTGTTTCAGGTGATTGAATAAAGATGACATTCACCTGAAATACTTTGACTTTGCAAACCCAAAAAAAACCCAACAAGCAGTCTGATCCTGATCCTGTTCCCATTTCACTCGAGAGAATTTTTCTCTATCCACTGCTTATATTCTTTCATGGAAAAGCAGAGATAGCTCAAGGCAGCAGGCAAGGTAGGCAGCAGCCTGGAGCAGAAAGCTGCCTACACCACCCTGGAGGAGTGCAGCGCTCATTTGCAATTCCACAGCCCTCACTGGTGCACTGTCTCACAGCTCAGATGCACTGCCTGAGATCAAGGCTTCCAGATGAAATTTCACCAGTGAGTGAGTACCCTTTGTTTATAAGTATCAGCTGCTCTGGAGCTGGACAGCTGATTTCTGAAATATTCTTCTGCCTTACAAAATTAGTACTACCATGTAAATCATCTGAAGAAATCTTTGTTTTTACATACGCACCAAAAGAACCCTCACTTGATGCTGGGCAATGCTTGCTTCTCTCAGTACTTTTTCACAGCTGGTGGATATTTTGTTTTGCCTTGTTTTGTTTTCTAAATCCATGTAAAACAACTCCAGACTGATTTCAGTTCCTTGCTGCACAGATTTCTCCCAAAAAAGAATGATAATTTTCTTTCCGTGTTTTCAGGGAATATTTAAATATTTTATATAAAAAGAGAAACAGCTTCAGCAGGGATGCCAAGAGACCCACACTGGCTAATTCTACCTACCTACCAAGGAAGCTCACAGTCAGAGAACAAATCAGACAAGATGAGAGACAGAAACAGGAAAGCCTCAGTGCTGCCAACCTGCTCTGTTGTGTATCAGGCATTTCCTCCTGTTTTCAGGAGATAGGCAGGGATACAACTTGCCTGGCTCCAGAGCTGAGCACTGTCAGCCCCAACTCACCAGCTTAGCGGTAAGACTTTGCATTCATTCCTCTCCAAGGCATCTCTCCTTATAGGCAGCTGGAAGAGGTTCGTGTGTAAGTGCAGTAAGGAACACCAAGAATTAAGCCTGAAATAACCTTCAGACTCTGAAAAATAGGTGTCACAAAGCAAAACCTTCATGTATTTGCCTATGCAGGAGTCCTGTGCTGCACTCAGCTTTTTGATCTCAGATGAAGTCTCTGGTCTCTCCAGTGTGCAGGTGCTCATCTCCTTGAAGAAAGTTAGGTTAAAGCACATACTCTGTTTGTTAGTCTTCTTTCATCCCAATTCATACAACCTCCTAACACGTCATCTTTCTGGTCTTCCTTAAGCATCAGGAAATATAAGAAATCAGTGGGTGTTTTTAAGCACTTTAGATGCCAAATGATGAGTTGGTTATAATATGTGATTCAATTCAAATGAGTCTCTCCGTGTCCTCACACTCAAGATTACCCAACAGATTATATTTCCTTAGAGCTGTCTGTATCGCAAAATCAGAAACTTCGGATGAAAATCAGGTATTTGCAAAGTCTTAGTCAGAAACTATTGCTAGCATCATTAGCTTTCCAAACTAAAAAGCAATTTCACCAGTATAGAGAAAAACTTAGGAGGAATCTATTGATTAGAAAACATTAGAGTTAGTATTATTTAGTTCAGGGGGCTTATGTGATAATGTTTTCTTGTTAAAATGAGGTAGGTTGTTAAAGATGTTAGAAAATGACTGACATGGACTTCAACAAAGAAAAAAATACCCTTTGATGTTGCGGAGAGAACTGGGAACAGTTTTGGAGGGGAGTGTATTCTGATCTGTTTTCCTACACAGGAATATTTTCCCAAAACAAAGTCAGTTGCAGATTCCCCCTTTAGGGCTTCAATCCCATAACAATGATCAGTCCCCAACCATCTGCACGAGTCCTGATTTGCAAACAGAATCCTGAAGTTTTTTTTACATCTATTCCTGCGGCTGGTTGCACAGGATTTTCCTATCAGTACGAAGGTACCTTGCAGACTGTGTGCTAATGCTCTCCCTCCTTCTCTTTCTGCTGTGACAAGGCAGTGTGCTGGTAAGGAAATCCGGGCTCGTTAATCTTGCCAATACTCCGCACCGTGTCATGCGCTGCTCATTAGGAGCTACGGGCACCCAGACTGTCTCAGCCCATCATTACAGAAGTTACAGGAGCCTTTCCCATCTTGCTGGTAATAAAGACATGAAGTCTGCCACTATCACAATTGTCTTCAGAAGAAGAAAAGCAGCAAGTGCTAATTAAAGGAGGTGCCACAGTAGGCTGTACATTAAACATCATTCAGAATGAACACTGGAGTGTGAAGGATGGAAAAAGCTTGATTCCTTTTTTCAAGAGAAAGTTAAACACTGAATGACCTCTCTTGAAACAGTACAATCTGCATCTATTTTCCCAATTTCTGTATAGTAATGAAACATCCTTAAGCCATACATTAAGAAATTGACTGCAACGTTCAACAGGCTTTTAGCATTTCAACAAGTTGAAAGTTTCTTCTTTCAATGCAGGATCAGGTCCAGTCCAGCAGTGGATTTACTTCATCTGTCCATACAGACTCGCTGCTGTAATTTGTGAGCAGGATTTGCCTAAGTACAGGGTGAGGTAGTGAAGGACAGCAATGATCGAAAGGGGTTTCATCTTATAGGGGTTTATATAAACTCTGGTGTACTAGAGGCTATCTATGGAGACTACTATAGCATTCTCACTTCAGACAAAGTGAGCACCTCACCAGCTGTGGCTAAGGGAGATCTGCCAGTTGGTGTATCTCTCCTGCAAACCCAGTCCCATTTATGCCAGCTTCAAACACCACACCCTACCCTAGGCAACATCTTATATCGTTCATCGCCTCCTTTCTTTCGAGTGTTTTTCTCAGTACAGGGTTCTCTTACTGTAGATACAACTGTCAGTGTCCTGCTAGATTCACCAGCAATGCTGGCTCTTCTTTACAGCTAACTTATACCCATTCCATGAGAACTGTTATCATGGTCTTCCCAATCACCTTTTCACTAAACTAAGCAGCTGTGCTTTGCTAAAACCTTACTTAGAACTCAAGCTTCCCATGCTTTTGGTATTTCTTGATACTCCTGTCTAGACTGTCTCTTGTTGCTCACTGTCTCCTACAATACTAAACTGGAGCAGGTGCTCCACCTGGGACCTCAGCAGGTCAAAGTAATTATGCACATCTTTTGCAGTCATTACTTAGGGCAATCTACACATTAACTACTCCAGATTATACTTCCTGAAGTAAATCTGCTTTCAGTTTATATTAAACTATGCAGTGATCACACTGGAAGAGAAATAAAAGCATCCATTTATGAAGCTCACCTGGAGTAGCCGCCCTGTCTCAAGTTTTGAGGTGACATTTTTCCAAACTTTTATCATCAGCATATGCACACATGCAAATGTACACATTCCCTCATTTCAGACCTGATGTCTACATCCATCCTGCACAGGATTGTTAAACTTTCAACAGTTCTGCACTTTACTGAGAGCTACCAAAGACAGAAAATGTCAGTAAGCATTTCTGAAAATAAAACTTAGCTTTGTGAGATCATCTTTTTTAGCAATCTGGAAGCAATCTAGATTTATTTTATTATTGTAATGGACATTTTTATTATTGTAATAGAGTAGATATCATTACTGTTCACCAAAAAATAAATTTAAATGATATCTTAAACATTATTTTATGGGACTAATCAACACATCACAGCATCAGTTTTCATCCACAGTGCAGAAAAGGTCAATATGCAAATTGCAATATGCTAAAAATGGATCTGCTCTGAGTAATGCCCAATCAAGTTAGTGAAACTACATCCTGAAGACAAAGTTTGGCTTTTTGTTTTACCTCTGATATTTTGAATCTGTTCTACAGACTAATGCGGGATTCAAAATGTCAGGGAGAAAAATGAGAAATTAAGCAATGTAGAAATAACATTTTCTGTCATTATGCAGAATCTATTTATACAGCAGAAATCTTTGCACTACTTTTTCTGTGAAAAAACACATTTGATTACCCATCGGGTTATCTGCTTTTAATTTTAATCTTTTTCTATTTAAATTTGTGTAAATTGTAAAATTACTTATTACTTCTGTACATATATTAGATGAACCTTAGAACAACACTAGCATAATTTTTTTCTTTTTTTTTTTTTTTAAATCAGGGAATCAATTATAATCTTTTAAGCTGTTTGAATACACCTATATAATTCTGAAGAGCAGTCTGGTCAGTGTGATCTCAAGCCTTTTGTAGGTGACAAAGAATTTTGTAAATTTTTTTTTGTCAGAAATTGTGAAATTTTAACATCATATAAAACCGTAAGTAAAATGATCCAAAGACCAATGACTTTCATGACTGCATGATTAGAGTACTTTTCTTCTCTTTAATATCTGAGATCTTCAGATGGGTGGGAAGGGAGAAGTAGAAATCATTATGTGCAGTATGTGTCCCATACTTCATGTACAAGTTTGTAACCAAGAGAACAATTGAAATATATACAAAATATGTAGCAGTTATATATAACAGGAAAGTACCTGGCAAACTGGTTAATTCTGCATATTTATGGCCGTAATACTGGTGCTTAGTGCCTAACAGGCATAAGTTTTGCTGGGTAAAATTGCTCTTGAATAAAGAGAGGATTTGATAGGTACAGCAGCTATGTCTGTATACATACATTTGAATCCACACATTCAAAAAGTCCTTTGGGACTAACCCATTCTGAAATAAAATATTATGGAAGACAGGCTTGTTACATCAAAGTCCCCAGATGAACTATCTATATTCATTAAGGAGGGCTTCTGTTCAACATAAAGCTGTTTACATTTGTAATTTTTCCCAGCTTAAAATTTCATACAGGCTTCACTCCTTTGATTTTTCAGATATGCTCTTGGTGTTTTCCTTTTGTAATTATTAGTAAGAAACTGCTAGATGCTTCTATCAGTGTTACAGCATTGGTAGGCATTAGTCTATCCTGACTTGTTCTTCCTATTATAGGGTTTTTAGATCATGTCAGAGAAAGATGCATCTGAGGATGAAAACATAGTGTGCTGTTATACATGTTTTAACACTACAGACATGAAAATCTGACAGGTCAGAACAAAGACCATGTTACTTGGATCCAGTCCTATGTAGAGTGAAACATGGAGAATATGACATTTTCCTCTGTCCCCATCCTAAAAATTCCCAGTGTTGGCTTTTGACATATGATGGACATTCAGCTGTTACCTTTATAAAAAAATCTATTAGACACCAGCACTTTTTTCCTAAGTGGCCATAAGTCCACTGTGATTGCAATTCTTCTCCTTTTAAAAATATTAACTTTTATTGTGACTGAATTTCCTCTGCCATCAAATTGCTCAGCCATGCTCAGTACTGTCAAATCAAGAATGACAACTTGAGTCACTCTTCCCAGTTGACTCAAGCACCACCATCAAGCTTTATTACTTCAATAATAACCCCTTTTTCCTTATGTTGGATTGATGCCTTACAGGATTCCCCCACTGCAGAACTCAATGATTTACTCCCTATTGCTTCCTAACTTTTAACCTGCTGTTAATTCACTACAAGTTTCCCTTTCAGTGCACAGCAGCTTTAAGTCTTCATAAGCCTTCAGGAAAGAACCTTATTAATAACTTCTGGAAATTCAAGTAGATGATAACTGGACATAATTTTTACCCAAATCATTGCCTCCCCTGTAGAATTGGGTAGACCTGTGAATTTTGAGCTCTTCCTGTTAAACCAGGCTGTTTAGCCTGCATGATGAACAACACAACTCTAAATTATAATTGACTCCCTGTTCCCATTCATTTCATGCTGAAGCACTAAACTGTAGCTGTGGTTTGGGAGCACTCATCCCGATCAGCTCTCTATGCACATGTGACAGTCCAGCTGTCAGAAAATGAAAAGTTCTGAATTATGGAAATTTTTTTTTACAGATCTATTATTACCCATATCCATTTTTTATTTTCCTTTATTTCTCCAATGCAACAAAAATGAATGGAGCTGTGGGAGAGAGGAGAAATCTCTTTAAAAGGAGAAGGTAGCTTTCCTAGAGTTCATTGCTAAGGAAACCAACAAGCCTAATACCAGTGGAGTAGCCCAAATTCAGGGCTTCCTAGCTCAGAAGAGACCTCAAAGTTTCAGGGGACAGAGAAGAAAGACACCTCCAATGAAAGTCCCTAAGGAAACAGGTGATTTCACCTGGTGCTCCATCATAGTGATAAAGCAATACCATTGGAGTGTACCTGACACTGGAGCAGTAGGTATGGGCCAATGATTTAATATTGAGCTTTTACTGCCATGCCTAAAGAATTTTGGCTGTCTGGTAAAGTGGATAGCAGACACAGGCTAAAGTACAGTTATTCACACCCAGTTTTATGGTTTGTTTTTTCTCATGTTATGACATGAGACACAAAGAACATGGCACAAAGGTTTCTGTCTGCTTGAACTGACAAATGTAGGATTCCTAATATAGAAGAAAAATCCATGGTGATACTACCATAAGTATTATAGTGCTTATCTTTTGATATAACTATAAAAATATACTCACAGATACAGATATATGTACACACAGAAAAAACCCAGAAAAAGCTTATGTTTCACTCTAGATAACAATTACAACATAGTGAAAATGGCTCACTTGCAACATCGTATATGGAACTGTGATATCCTTTTAAGTGATTACTTTGTTACAGATTCATATTCATACAAATAAACTGTGAACAAATATGGTAGTGCTGCTAGAAGGGGTATTTTTTTCCAGGTTCTCTAACTATCATTTTACAATATAATTCTTATAGCTCAGTCTTGGTAAAAACACTTAAAGGCAGGAATATAAAAGCCACAGCCACCTTTCCTAAAGATGTTTTCCAAGCAAAATCCAGGTTCCTGTTCCCTGGATTCTAATGTTGGCAGGCAGCTACTTTTCCTGTAACAGGCTGAGCAAGATCCCAAATCTGAAAAAATAACAAGCACTAAGAGTATTCAGGTCTAGAAATGCATGTTCCACAAGAACTTCAAACTAACCTTCAATTGTATATACATATTTTAAGAAAGTAAAAGCAAGGTCTGAGCAAATCAAAGTACAAAACTGGAAGTAGAGGGGGAAGGGAAAAGCTTCCCAGATTAAACTGTTATGCACTACAGAATTTTGCACAGACACCTCAAATAGGTAGGTTAGAAAACCGAAGAACATGAAAGAGTTGAAAAGTGAAACAATATAGGTTTAAAGAGCCAAGACTAATCATCTCTCTTCCCTTTGAAAAAGAGCATTCCAAAAAGGCATCACCAAAATGCAAGTAAGATGCCACAATAAAAAGAATTATTATGTACCAAAAAATACTTAAGCGTTTGAAGAGACATCACAAAAACTGTATCACAGTCTTGAAATAGATATTTAATGCCACAGACAATCCTTAGTTTAAATGGGTACAAAGAAAAGTGGTTTAGATGTCATTTTCTCTGTTTAACTCACAAAAATAAGCATTTGCTTTAAATTTCTTTTTCTGTGGTAACAAATCCAGAAGAAATAGGGTTATGCTTTTTTTGTACATCAATGTATACCTTTGTTACATTAACCTGAAAGAATTTTTTATCTTAGATCTTTGAGATGCATACACAAGTATCAGAGAGGCAAATATCACAGATAAAAATAAACCTGGTTTAGAAACAGAATTTCTGCCATGACGTATCACAAGGAGAGTTAACTTTTTACTTTCCAAATAAAAAAAATTAAATACCGAAACATTTTTTGAAATGTTAATATTTAATTCTTTAATAGCATCCTCAGAGACTTTCCAACTCTCACCTAATTTGAGGGTAATAGGTTACAGCAATTTTTATTGCTGCACTGGACATAATTCTTTTTTTGTGTGCTTTTATGTTATGCCAAAATTGCCTGAGTGCATATGAGTAGGTTTAGGTAGAAGGAGCGGGTTGGTTTGTTTTTTTTTTTTCTAGAACATGTACACATTTGAAGGAATGCTTTTGCTTTTCTGCTTTGGTTTTTAACAAGCAACGTTTCTGACCATGCACCATCTCACTATTGTTTCTGTCTGTACTCGCTGCATCTGCTCTGCAGAACTTCCCAATTTTATTTTTTTCCTGTAAATCACATTGTATTTTGTATGCAAACCTTACACGGAACTGAAAAGAATTTAATGAAATGTCCACCACAGCCCATCACAGAGCTCTGATTCACATGTGAGATGGTGGCAGTGATCTGACCCTGTCTGGGCTCTGCTTGCCTCTCCCTGCCCTGTTCTGGCAGAAGAGAGCCCAGCAGAAAACTGCTGGCCTCTTTCAAAAAAGTCTCTAAGTGCCACATCTTGAAAAGCACAAAAAGGAAACTAATGCCTTTAGAAACCCATTTACCGGCTGTAGCAGAGGCTGAAAAGCAGCAACAGAGAAAAAGCAAAGAGAGGACTCACCAAGATACATCCTGATGTAGGGGGAAGAGTTTTGGTAGCAACCGTCAATAGTTTCTGCTTCTCTCCTCTTTTCCTTTCTCAGTGCCCCCCACTCCTAATTTCCCCATTTAAGGGAGAAAATAACAAGGCAGAAGAAGCCAACAGACTTTCATGACATAAACAATAAGGCCTTCCTGTGCCAATATTTCCTTTAAAAACACTTGCCAATAAAGCTCCTGGAGGCCAGCAAGAGAAAGAAACGCCAAAACAGCCATGACATGAACTTGGCATATTTTCTGACTCACTCACTTCCCTTGAGACAATTCCTCCAAGAGAATGTTGAAGGATAATGGGAAAAGAAAATTCTTCCAGTGAAAAGGACTTCAGCTGCCCGTGCATACAAGAAAACTGCCAATTAACTTTATTTCTGTTTACCTACAGCCTTGCTCACACAGCCACCTCCACTGACATGTTTCCTGACTCACACTCATGTTTGTACGTTCATCTTGTAAGCCTGGTGTCTGAGACACACAAAGAGATTTTAAAAAAATCTGAGAATTTCTGACTCCAAATAATTTCTGAACAGCAGAGAGAATGATCAATAAATGATAAAGGGTAGCCAAATACTGGGCTGCTTCACATATTAAATCCATTTTCTTTATCCCTGCTATTTATACCTCTTCTATAATTTCTCAGAGCCAGACACACTAGTCTATAAAATGCTAAGAATGCTCATATTCCTTCAGATATCTGTAATGAAAGATTGTCAAGATTATTGTGTCTCATCAACCTATCTCATTTTGAGTAATACCATGTTTTCAAAAATAAATGGCATGTTAAGAACCAGAAATTAAAATCGCCTTGGAAATCAGCATCTTACACGTACACACATGCATTCACTCACTCACTCATTCCTGGGGTGCAGCCTGTGTCTCACGGGCAGGCACGCAGGGCTTTGGCTGTCTCCTCTCACTCACGCCTTCATCTTCACCTCCAGCACAGGGGACCGTCCCCAGGAGGCTGGAGCCCAGCTCCTGAGGGGGAGCACAGGCAGGAGGCAGACCAGCACTGTACTGATGGCAGGGGGCAATGTGGATTCTCCTCCTCCACGGGGTCACAGTGGCTCCCATTCTTCCAAGGGCTGGGGCAGGCTGGCAAAACATGTCCCTGGCCAGGCTCTGCTCCAGGGCTGCCACCCCACTGCACTCCCCTTTAACACCAGACCAGGCAGAAAACCCCCACCTCAAGCCAGACCAAGCAGAAGTTGTTGTTGCTGTTTGATTACCAGTCCCAGTATTGTGATGTGGGGACACCACCTGTTCCTTCCAAATGAACCTGACCCAGGGGAGCATGCAGGGACCCACCCAGTCATGCCTCTCCGGGAGCCTTGTCACTATCACTGCACCCTGTCACTGCATGAGCTCCTGATCACACTCTGTTTCTAGGAAGGCAGAGGGAACTGCCAAGTGCTCCTTGCTCAGCTAAGCGCTGTCATTGTTGCTGGGGTTTCTTTGGTTTCACATTCAACTCCTCAGATTAGCATCAGAGTATCACATATCAAAATAACCACTAGTGAGGATTTGCTGGCCTGCCCAGAGGAGAGGGTTCATCATGCCTACAGCTGCATAATTTTACTGTAATGTAGTCTGATATCATACACCCCTGGTTTCTACTCTCTAATAACCTGCTTGCCCCTTTAGCACTTGGGTTTATGCCACACTCACCAAGTCTCCAGACTCTCCTCAAGAGCCCCCCTACCCCTGAAGACACTCACCAATCACAGCTAAACCAGTGCCACCATACTGGTCATATGTGGATTTTTTTTCTAATTTTAGTGATTTTTGGGGCATTCCTAGCTAGCATGCCTCTGCTGGTAAAATGTATAAATGGTATAGGATGCTATAATGGACACAATCTATATTAGGGGTTACCTACTAGCTCACCTTTACTCCACCATGACTGCTGGGCACCCTGTCAAGTCACACACACACACTCCCCCTGCATGATTCTTTTTTCTTAAGCATCTTTTTCAGCCCACTTACAAAGCTAACACTGGTTTGTTTTTAGGTTTGTTTTCAGCAAAACCTGAGAATGTATGTATTTTTTTGTAACACCACCAGGGCAAGCCATCTGTGGTTGGCTGGCAAACTCTGAAATTCAGGGCTGGGGCAGAAATATTTAGGAGTCAAAAAAAGCTGACTTGCTCAAGAAATTAAAGCCCTTCTGACAATCTTCCAGAGAGCCCCTGAGGAAAAGGGAGGGAACCAGAGAGAGACTCAAGGAAAATGGATGGGAGCCCAGCATTGAGATTCACGCCAGAATGGTTCCTGGCCAAGAAGGAGGGTTGGCAAGTAGACAAATACAGGCTTTCATAGGCAGCATTGTAAACAAGACATTAAAAATATTAATCCATTTAGATTTCAAGCACTGAGATGAGATTTACTTAAGAAGCAGAATTATGCTGGTAATGGCTCCTCAAACATTTCAGCTGAATGTCAAAATTTTTGCTCAACTGTATCAAGTGAAAATACAAAGAGCTGTTGACACTACAATATTCAAAGATTCAATCGTATGGCTGGGCTGGAAAAACACAGAGAAAAGCAAAGGAATGCAGAAACTCAAGCCCTCTCAAGGAAACTGCATTCACAAATTATTTTTACCTTATTTCTACACCAAAATAATAAATTGAAGGGTTGAAATAATTTTTTAAAACCAAACTTCCTTTCAGAAATCTTTTCAAATCAAACACAAATTACTTCTACCAAAACACTTTGTTTCCAGGCAGACACAGTCATGTAGAACAGAATGCCTTTCATGTGAAAGAAAGTTTACTTAAACTTTGAACACCTAGACTTTAAAAAAAGCTTTTTCTCTCCTGCAGGAATCAGCATGTCTCCCCCTTTCCTTTTAGAAAACACACACTTATTCTAAATTATCAACTTTTAAAATTTGTTTTTTAAATGAACTGCATAAGTCATTTCTCACCAAAGCAAACAGGTGCTCAGCAAAACTGAAGTAGAGAAATACATGCTTTTTTGGTGCACGTGGGAAGTGTCATGGCACCTTAAGCCTGTCACCACCAGGGGATTCACATGTCCTCTTCTAGAGCGTGGTGAGCAGGGGCAAGCATGCCGGGGGAGGCCCATAGGGAAGATCAAGTGCCTTAAACAATGAGAAAAATATAAACTGCAATTACTATATGGGATTCAGTAACTCAGTCAGGAATCAGAAGATTCCCACATTGGGTTAAAGAAAAGACTAATATTTGCTGAATTAATGAGGTTGATCCTGCACACAAGCCCATGTGCACAGCCTGTGCTCAAGAGAGGTCTTTCCCCCTCCTCTCAGTAGCACCAACAATCACTGTAAAATGCCAGGCATGGAGGAGCTGAGGTATCTCCATTCAAAGCAGTAGGAGCTTTCTAAGGAAAAGGTTCATATTCTCCATTACCTTTGGTCACTTGAAAAGCACCGACATTAACTTAGTGAAAAGGATAGGACAGAAAACATCCTATCGCTCGCAACTCAGGATATACCACACATCCCTCAGAACTGTATTTCTTATAAGGGTCTTAAAAAAAGGAAAAAAATGGAAAGCTAAGCCCTCCATTAAAAAAAAAACAAAAAAAAAACCAAAAAAACCACCAAAAAAAAAAAAAAAAAAAAAACACACAAAAAACCCCCCACCAAAAACCAAAAAAACCACAACACAACAAAAACCCACTCTTTTGAAACAAAAATCTAAAAAAGAGAACTCAACCAAAACAACCCCCACTAAGCTCTTTCTTGCTTATATGTGTAGCCACTCATAAAATTATCTTAAGATCTCCACAGTATCTGAAATGGAAGATCTGAGCAAAGGAAAACTCAAAATAGAGTTAAACAAGGAACAACTTCATTCTGCTTAAGAGTGAAAAAAAAAGTTTAAAGCATCTTCAATTTTATAACAGTTTAAACACTTAAATGCAAATTAAAGTAGCAACACATGAATTACAGAAATTCTGTAGCACTCTTATATTATGAATCATACTATGAAATTTGCTTTCTGCACTCTCAATGGAAACAGAATGAAATACTGGCATCTCAGGGATTTTGAAATGATATACAAGCAGCACACTTAATAGCATCAATTTTAATAAGTTAGCATTCTATCTCATATGCATATTCCAAAATGTTCTAGCTGATGGTATTCTTATGCAAGCTATTTGCCTATTACATACCACAACTGGTGTAACTCCACCGTTCAGGGAGGCATTTTCATCCCGTGGAAGGAGAAGCCATTAGGGAAACGCTGCTTGGCAAACAGTAGCTCACACACTGAAGCTGCAACATTATCCTGCCTTTCCTACGTATTAAGCATAGGACTATGTTCAAAGTAAACATGCGGTCATAATTAAATAATAATTATGACTAACATTTGTGTAACACCATTCATCCAAACAGTTCAAAGCATTAGGTAAATCTGTAAACAAAAGGTCTAATCCTGCACCCTTTACTCACATAATGCCATGCATCAAACGGGCTATGTAGATCTTGTCTATGCAGACCTAATTGTTCGCAATTAACTCCATGTGTCAACACTTATTCCGGTGCTTCGTGTTCCTGTTTAGCTTAATTCTCTCACTGCTTACTACAGGTGAATGTTCTGTTTCTACACTCTCACTGATTTAAAATCACTTCTACGGACACTTGCCTACACGGATCCCACAGGGCTTTTAAAATATTAATGAAGCCTCACTTCTCCTACACATTTCTAATAGGACAAATATTCTTTTATAGGTGAAGAAGTTCACTTGTTGCTACTACACTTCAGGGACTGACCATCACATCTGACTTGCAACTGTAAACCCAAGACCTACAGTTGCTATTCTCATACTTTAATCACACAAATAGCCTTCTTCATCCATCATGCTCCAGAGTAAAACCACAGGAAATGGTAAGAACAGGGGAAAATTCTGCAGTTTCCAAAAATAAAATATATTCACAAGCAGACATGCTCAAACCACTTTCATGCATCTGTAGTACAAACGTTGTCTGTCACAAAGAACCAAAGTTTCTAACTGCTAAAAGAAAAAAAAAGATCAGGGACAACTTGCTGGACAATTTTGTGTCAGTCTGCCTTGACAGTCAAGCAACTGGAGAACAAGGAGAGAGACCAGGAATACCTGAGTCAGATTTCATTTTGGCTCTGCTTTGGACACTTACTTAAGTTCTTTGCTTCAGCATCAGTATCTGCGAGTCAAGCCAAATTATCTCTTTCACTTATAGATCTTTTGAAATTCATTGAAATCCCTATGGCTCTTTGAAGACAAATACTGTTTACCAGCACCACCTGTTACTTAGCTTTTAGCATTTTCATCTTTTATCTTAATTTTTGCATAGAAGAAAGTCACTGCCACAACCCACTCACACCACAATTTAGTGTATTTTCCTTCCAATTTTAGTTGTCTTTTGCAAGACATATACTCAATTTTAGCTCTTATATGTATTCTATGTAACTTAGGGATAAATCAGAAAATCTTTTTTTTAGCACCAAACAAAAGCACTGTAAAACATAATTGACTGCTGAACTGTCAGTGGAGCTCACACTAGCATGGCAGTAAAATAGGGTGTGTTTTTCCTCTTCTAATTTTCGGATGAGTTTAGGCATTCTTCGATGTGTTCATTCAAAAAAAATCCAACGTAACAATAATTGTCTCATCTAAGCACAATGCAGTCAAACCTGAAAAGAATCTAGTGTCACAAAAGCAATCCCTACTAGAAAAAACAATCCTGAATTGCAGAAGGATTTCTCATGAATTCAGAAAATGCTGCACAGTAGTTAGCTAGTAAAGACACTGTTCTCCTACAGCTTAATTCCATATACGGATAGCGTTTGTGGACCCCATAGGAGTGAAAATGTGAATATTAATGGTTTAACCCACAATATGTTAACAGCTTTGTTTTAATAAGCAGTGTAAAGGACAGGTTTATATTAATTGCATTGTCTTCATGAGCAAGGGTGGAGAGGGAAAGGTTTGTTTCTCCCATCAGTTGTACAAGCAGCATCTGTCAGCAGCACAAATGAGCAGCAGGCAGGTGAGCTCTCTCAACCTGTCCAGCCAAGAAAGCAGCAGAGGTGCTATGCTGTCTCCTGCCAGGACATCCAGAGCAGTGCTCCTGCCCAACAGCACTTCCTCATTTATTTTTGCAGTGCCTAGGACAGGACTGCAGCAGTGTGAGCCAAGCAGTCTCTCTCCTGTCTCAGGGATCAGATCTTGACAGCTGTGCAGAGACCATGGCTAAACACTGAGCCAAGGCAGAGAAACCAAGAGCAACTCCATTCAAAATTGGGCTATAGCCTCCTCTATTCCTATCTTGCCCTTCTTCTAGGGTCAAGCCAAAATGAGCCCGTAACCCTGCTGGCAAGAGCACCTCTGGCACCGCTCCACATCTTCACTTGCAACAGAGGCAGACAGCACAGAGCCCAGACATGGAAAGGATCCTGAGGGAAAATGAGTGTCATGCTGCTGGACACCACAGGGCTGCCCATAAATACAGAGACTCCCAATGCTACCTCTTAGCAAATCTGTAATCGTGGAGAATTTGTAAGCTGAAGACCACACCACGCAGGATACAATTCACTGGCACACCACTAAGCACAGCACTGGCACAACTGGAGCAAGGCTTTGATAGGGTCTTCTTGTGGCACTGAATTTCAGCCAGGAGGGCTAAGAAACTCTCTGAAGTGAAAATGAGCAGTACATTAAAGGAAAGCACATAGGACAAACAGGCTTGGTAGTCTGGATTTCCAGAGCTGCTTACATGTGAAAACCAATTATCAGATTTGACACAATGGCAGGCTAGCCCATGCTTTCAATTCCCTTGCAGTGGTAACTGCCATTTGCTTGGAAAGCTCTTATGTTTAATGCTAGAAACGGAAAATCAACTCTGCTTGAGATACTAGGTATGATAGTCAAAATAGACAAAAAAAGTTGTAGTTAACATTATGGTAGATTGTAAACTGCAGTATCTCAGGACAGTTCCTGTTAGGAAAAGCAGCAGCTCCAGAGGATAATAACCATCTCAGGCATCTTAGCTGAATGCCCATGAGTCACTATTGGCTATAAGTGCATCTAGAGAAGATGATAAAAAATGCTCAGGGGCAAAAAGCAAGTCAAAACCTTTTCTGACTAATTAGGACAAATGAAAGTACAAAGTTTTATTTCCCCTTAGTTTTCAAAACAGTCACTTCTTGTTACTGTAACTGACTCTCACTATCACTTCCATCATTTATTTATCACATGACTCACAAACAGACACTGGTACTACACAGGTTTATCATACCACTGCTTTTAAAATTTCATGCACTGCTATTTTGGGGCTCTTGCATCCCAGAAGATGTAATACTCCAAATCTCTGCAAGCACAACATGAACATCCCCGTGGTAGATTTTTCTGAGATGGAAGTAAATACCACACACAGTAAACATGCAACTAAACAGTTGAACCAAAACAGTTCTTCAGACCTAACCAAAGCACTGGTTGCATTTAACAACAAACAGGTAGAAGCCATTCTTTTAAGAGAGGTGACATTTCTGAGTGTAAACCACAAAACAGCTACTTTTGGAGATCCTTTTGTTAGTCTAATTTCACTGGCTCTGATAGATTTTCTCTGGGCTAAATGGAAAATGACTGCAGTGATTTCTTCAAGTCTTGCATCTGAGTATAGCTTGTTTTATACCCTTCCCAAAGTAAACTTTGAAGAAGAATTTTATTCTGGGGTGCAGCAATCAAGAAAAAAAACCCACCAGCATCCTCAGGAAATTCCTACATCATTAGGGTGCAGCAGAGGCCATTGTCCATAATGGAGTGGCAATTCTTGGCCATTTGTCTTTGAAATGCTGCATACCATGACACCTCAAACTTTCACACTGAACACTTTCATAAAGGACAGTCTGATCTGCCTTTTTCATTGGATGACTATACTTCAATTTGAAGCTAATAATAAGCATACCTTCCATTGAAATATCCCTTTCTTAACAAAAATGTACGTAATCTAAAAAGGAAGCCTGAAAATTAGCCTAAATTTTAAAATAAAATATAAAATGTGATTTCCTACCTTATACCTTCATCACCTTCTAATAAATGCCATGCAGCTGTGGGAGGGCATTTTCAGAAGGGAGGAAAGTCCTAGGAAACAAAATGCTTTTGGTAGAATTCTGAATGGTTTCATTGAGTATTTTTAGCCTGGCCTCTTCAGAAGCTCTGCAAACATTTGCAAAACTCTAAAACAGAGCCAGGGTTATGTCACTATCTTTGGTACAAATAATTTGTTAGGAACTATTTTGTTCTGGCACAAGGATATATCAAGAGAGGATGCGTGAACTGGCTTGTTTTCTTTTGGATTAATGTTGTTTGTCAACTGAAGGCTGTCTTTATGTGGAAAGAGCAAGGTGCCAAGAAGCACATTTCACCATGCCAAAATTAAAGGGAGGAGCTCAGAAACAGTCTTTTATTACCTAATTAGTTTTATCAAATGACACAGATCAACTAACAGAAGATAACTAATAGGAAAAAGGGGTCTAATGAAAAAGTAAGTTATTAGCTGGATGCTCTCCAGAAAACAATTATCTCCCTAGGTAAACAAGTACTACTGTTGGGAGGTCAGACACAAAACACAAGGAATGAAGGTCTTCTCAGGATACCAGCCCTTGGTGGAGTTGAAATGGGTGAAAAAAGTAGTGGGATAAACCACACTGAGAAGAAGGGATGACTTGTTATTAAAGAAGTGAGTATCTTCAGATAAAATTATTCCTATCTGGCCTACACATATCCTACCAGTTTTTTTTGTTTTTTTTTTTTCTTTTGAAACACAAATCAAGTACAGCCTACCAGATTAATATCCTTATTCAAAATGAAAATTACGGCTACAATAAGAACAGCCATGTTCACCTACACATGAACAAATTACCAGAATAAGTTTTTTACAGCTTACAGGGAAAATGGCAGTTCACAGATCTTATTTTATCTTGATTGCTCCCTAAGACTGGAAAGGATTATCAAAAAAAGAAATACGCAATTTTAGATGATATTCTGCTTTACCCACAATAACCAAATGTACCACACGTACTTAATTTCCTTCCCATTATTTTCCCAATTGCATGAACTAAACTAGCCAAACAATTCAAACTCATGTGGCTCCCATTCAGATTACATCAACTTTAAATTCCTAATGTGAACCATACTTTCATGTTTCCCATTATTATTTGCTTATCTAGTATATACTTAAAATATGCAAAACTTATATGATTATTTTAGCTGGAAAAGCAACACCAGGCATACATAACAGCACAAAGACATTTAGGAAGCCATGTTAAAAAAAAAATCTAAAAAAGAGAATTTAATTGATTAAAGACTCGTGCCCCCTAGCAGCTTGAGGAGAAGCAACATTGATTTTTACAAACATTCCTTGAAAAATTCAAGTGATGCAATGGGGGAGATTTATTATGCTATTCTTTTTCTTCCTCTTCCCCCTCATCCATCACCAGTTAATTTGAAAACAGACAGGGCAAAGAATTTATGGGAAAATGCTCTGTCTCTTGGCATCTTTACACAGTTCTGCCTTTACTGCAGAGCTGTGGGGACCACAGGAGAGTTTCATATATACTCACTGTATGCTTTAGCAAGGACTGCTAGATGCAGAACTATGAAAGGAAACTAAAAAACAGCCCCTCTAAATGGAAATACCAACCACTGCCATCCCAGAACTATGTCAAGAGTAGGCAAAAGATGTTAATGAGGACTTGGCACGTCCTGGACAGAGCTGAGCAGCGCTTCTCACTGCTGGGAAAGAGCAGTCCTGTTAGCATGCCTTTCCCTGCCCAGAAATGCTGAGTTCCAGAACAAGTCCCAGCTCACATAAAACAGCTTGATCACCCCATATGCAACTGAGAGCACCTGTAGGGATAGAGACTTCAGCCTAGACTTGTATCTCTGATCCAGACTGCCATGACCCTTTCCAAGGTCATTCTCATCAGCCTGCACAGGGAACAGGTATCACCAGTTCTCTGTGTCTCAATGGACTTAGTGGGGGTATTGGATTTTGGGGACTCCACAGTAAGACAGCCCAAAAAAAAAGGAAAAAAAAGAGAAAGTGCATGTTACAGGAATGCAAATCAGTGAGCTCATGCAGGTACAAATAGAAAGCAGATTTAGTTGAGGAATTAAATAACCAGTAAATGAACTTATTTCATCTGCCATCCACCTTTAAAGTCCTGCAAAGAAAAGACTCTAAGATTCATTGCCTTCACAAGATTCCAAGTGACTCCGCAAAGAGTGGGGATTCTCTGCCAAAACCAGCCAGTTTTCACTTTCCTCCAGAGTCAGTCCTTGGCTGGCAAATCCTAACCACTGTGATATCCAGGCCTGCATATGGATGAGGTCACTGACCATGATCAGCACATGAACATGTGTGTGGCAGATCTCCATACATATGACAGCCAGCTTTTCCCCTAATGTGTGATCCTTCATTGCCACAGAACAGGGCAGTACCACTGTACTCTCCTTTTTTTCTCTCCCTGCCCCACTACAGCTGCCTTCTTACTACGTTTTCCATTATTTCCATTTACTCTGGAACTGATTGCAAGGCATGGTGCCATTGTAAAATCCTCCTTGGCTCTACTCACCTTGAAAAGACTGACAGAGGAGGAAAAACTGGCCAAGCCATGACAATGAGCAGAACCAGAAAAGTAACCATTGACACTCTCACCATTAGCACCTGGAGACTCAGTCAGCCACCTTCTTCCAAAAGAACCTGCCTGAACAACAAATTATTATTTTAAGTGCACATTCTTTCTCTCACAAAAGGTTTCTAGCAGACTTTGGTCATGTGTCCTGTGCAAAGATACTGGATTTCCAAATTCTTTGCTTACTTTCTTTCTTCTAACCCTTTCCCTACTGTGTGCCTTACGCAACAGGTATCTACTCTATCTAGCAGAGAATTAAGTAGCAGAGATTTCTGGACTCAAATTCCTAACTCCAGCTTTTTAATGCTGGGCTATGATTTTCTGGGTTCAGTTGGGCCACTTGAACTTAAACAGTTCTACCTACAACATTGTGACAATATCCCACAAATGGGTGTATCTCCCAGGGTACAGCCAGTGCAGCCTCCTGAGATGATCACTCTTCCACGCCTACAGCATTCCTGCAGACAGCTTCTCTGAAAATTATAAGCTTTAAGGCAACGTTCTCTGCACACCACCTTTCTTCTCCCTGTCCCCCTGGCAAGTTTCAGCCTTCCTGCCCTTACATCAGACTTGTTCTGGTGGCACAATGTGAACCCATCAAAACAAACAAGCTGAAGGAAAGGTGTTCATGCTTGCTGGCTTTGCAAACTAGCACCCTGGCATTTTCCATCTGGTCCTAGGAGTACTCAGCCTAGATGCACTGCAACACTAGCCTGCAGTCATAGTAAATACTGAGACTTCTCCACACACGCAGAGTTGGTCTGGGAAGCATACCTGAATACAGGAAAAAAAATTTTATAAGGAATGTGGGCAAGACAGGCCATCCCAACAAAAAAGCCTCACTTGACCAGATCACTGACCTTGCCTAGGAATGCAGGTACTGCACACAGGAAGAAAGTTTTCTGTGCTACTCAAGCTGCAGTTAACATCCAGATTCATAAGCTGTTTTCCACAAGGAGAAGCTGTGTGTAAGGTCAGAAGGCAATAAATCAAGCTGCATTATGGATCAGCTTATTGTTTAGGACACACACATGCAGAAATATCAAAGGCTTTCTGAAATTAACAGTGAGTGATTATGTGAGGCAAATGTAATGAAAACACAACAGAGTCTCTTAGCTAGGGGTAGAGAATATTCAGCCAAAGGCTTCCTCTGACTCCCACTGCAAACAACACAGTACAGAAATAAACAAAATGATGTATTAGGAGAATGAAGACTCAAAGCTTTGCACTAACTTATTGTTTTCCTGAACCATTAATTGCTAGAAAACTTTCTGTGTCACAATAGCATTTCAATTACTAAGCTTTTATATTATAAATTTACTGTATGTTTTTGAGGATGGACAAAAATTTTATAATTATTAAAACATGTCTAAGAGGAAAAATTATAAAGGATAACTGAGCATTTGGTCCTCCATTTGCTGCTATAAAATGCAATTCACGCAAACAGATGATAAGCAATTAACAGGTTTAACAACACAGGCGATTAGCTGCAGTCATATTTAGAGTGATTCTTACGCAGGTTAAGTGGATTATTTATTTAAGTGATATGCATTTCAGCAGAATACACTGGACGAGACCGTGTGCATGTTGAAAAGAAAGCAGTCTTGTGAATTCAATACACAGGTGGGAGCTGTGACACAGACGGTTACTAAGGATTATCCAATGCTTCCTATAAATCTGATTTTCACTTGCTTATAATTTTGCCAGACTGATTGTTTGGGCTGAAAGTTTCCACATTGCATATGTGGTTCAGGCTATTTTTTCTTACATTAACCAAAATGGCTCAATTATTTCCAAGATAGAAGCCAGGAAAAAAAAAACAAAAGACACTGTTTTGCAATGAGGAAATATTATCTTCAAGAATTCAAATATCCCTCTTGTTTTAAATAGCAGAGAGTATATTTTAGTCAGGGAAGTGGCTCTTGCCAGGCCAGTTAAAATCAGTTCAAATGTGATGATACTCCAAATGTCTGCAAACCTTTGAGAGGTGCTGGATAGTGGGTTTAATGTTGGGTTCCACTGACAAGCATTATCCTCATATGAAGAGAGGAAGGTGAGATGCCTTTGCTGCCTGTGACACAGCCCAGGATGGAGGTCAGGCAGCACAGAGTGGGACCAGGCTGACCCTGCTGGCTCCAGCAGGGAAAAACTGCTGGAAAGAGAAGAAATAAGGTATATCTGGCCCATATAGACCACTTATGTAGAAGAAGAGAGTAGGATCCCCTGAAGAAGAGATTTAAAAGAAGAGGATTTAGCTCACTGATAATGAGTTTATGATGAAAGGAAACAGACAGGGTCATGGGTGGGGTACAGCACTTGGCTTTGCAAACTCTGTTTGTTGTATGTGCGCAGCACTTAAGCAAGAATAAAATGTACTTAAAAGGATATAATAACTTTTTAAGTCAGAAATGTACCACTCAAAGCTAATGTTCTCAGATACCAACTAAAACATGCTGCTCCTAAATATTTAGGCAACTCCCCAGAGGTATCCTGTTACTGAGACTTGAAACATCCCCAAAACTGCAGTCAGAAATAAACCTCTGTTTATCAGGAAAAACACTTTTAACACTTTTAAAAAACCTTTTAACATTTACATAAAAATATACCCCCTGTTTCCATGATTAGAAATGTACATATAAAAAATGAGAAATGTGGTGTGAGGTACCTCTTACAGCAGTCAGGTAGACAGTTTTACAGAGTTTTTAAAGGAAAGATACCTTTGAAAATCTTTCCTGTTTCCTTACAAATCCAGCTATGTACAACTTCATTTCATCAGTCCTGTGGAGAGAAGGCAGGAGCTACTCATCATGAGTGAGAACAAAATATTAAACAAAACCCTTCAGAAGGTCAAACTGTGTGTTTATTTTGTAGCTACTCTCTAGCCTGGCACACAGCATCTTTTACCCAGCCATAGCAGCAGCAGACAATCTGTGTGGGCAAAAACCCTGTGCCTCTGCCTGCAGAGCAGCCACAGCTGGGACTCTGCCCTGGTGAGTTTGTTCCACCACAGCTGCACTATGCCAGCACACCCAGGGTCAGAGGGCAGTGGCAAGGACAGGGCAGCCCTGAACTGCTGTCCTCTGTGGGCAGAGAGTGGGATGGGTAATCTGCCTCAGCACGGGAGAGCTTGTGATGGTTTTCACTGATTTCTCCTGTGATTTTTGATCAGTAGCCAAGTGTTGGTTAATTATTGAACTTTCTTGTGTTGGTTGCTCAACAGAGAGAGGGCATTGCATGTGCAACTACACCACAGTCCAGAGCTGAAATGGAACAAAGTAAGGCAGAAAACTTCCTGTGACTGGGAGTTCAAGGTTGTACCCAGTGATCAGTCTTTGAAAGATACACAGATTTTTTTTCTTTCAATTTTCGGCTCACTTTCTCATTCACCTGTTCTCCTTTCAACAGTGAATTCCGCTTCACACAACTACTTGGTTATGTGGTGAATTAGTCCTAAAGGCAGAAGATGGAGAGGAATGCTGGCTGTGCAGTTGCACCCTCCTTTTCTTCCTACCCCCTACAGTATTATTTATTCCCACTGATAGAAACTTCAATATCCATTTATGACAACACTATTTTCATGAGTTATATGCTTATCAATGTCAACTTTCCTTCAGCAAGGAAAATCACCTTCTCCCAGGAGAGACAATTTGCAATTTCATAGTAAGGGTGGCATCTCTTAAGTAGTTCCAATTTTAACAGAACAAAGCACATCTTGTTGTACAAGGAAGGTGGAACCATTACACAGCACACCACTACAACCTTTTCAGAATCCAAGCATTTACTTAGAAGAAAAACAGATACCATTCTCTGTGAATTATTATTTTCTTATTATTTAAGAACTGAGACATACTGGGACATAGCATACCATGCATTTAAGAAGACAAATACGTATAAGCAAGAGATTCTGAAAAGTTAGAACCTTGAATTACTTTCTTCCATCATTTTAATATAAACTATTAGATAACATTTGAAGAATTTTAATGGTAAAAAGGAGCACAACTAAAAATTCACAAGAGAAGTATTTGTCAAAGACAGACCATCTAGTCTCCAGTCCTGTTTCTCCATTGCATAAGACTATTTCCTTTAGTGCTGGCTGATGCGGCATATGCTCCCAAAAAACACGGCAGAAAAATGGCCTTGGTGGACAAATAGCTTCTCCTCCTCTCCAGTTCTGGATGTGTTCAGTCTTAATACTTGTCTCTGTGATTATTCCTCCCCTACAAAATTAACTCTAGACATGGTAGAGGAATTAAAATATAATTTATACAGACTCTTACTGATTTATATTTTATCTAATTGCTAAACAGCCTACTAGAGACTTGCTAGATGTGGTCCCAAAATTACCATCAACAAACTATGACAAAATGTGTGTTGGTGCACATAAAGGGAAAAGAATTGCCTCAGAAAAGCAACACAAAGCACCAAGTGAATTGGAAAGAGTCTGTGAAAGGCAGAGGGCATGCACTGTAGCTCTTTCATGCTCTGGTTGGTTTTTGTGAGCTTGATTTATGTATAATTAACCATTTTTTCCCCTGCAAACAATTTCATTCTAAGCTGTGCTATCATTTTTACCCCCCATTCTCCTGCCACAGCCACATAAAACAGTCCAGTTTAACATGATGACAAACTGAAACACGCTGCCACAGCAAGAGTCCAAACTTCTATGTTTGCATAAAACCCCATTCTTGTCTCCCTCCTGCTCATCCTATCATCACAAGAATGAAAGAAATTCATAAACTCTAACTCTCATCTCTAACAGAGCCTTGGCCAAAATTCAAGCTTGATAATTAATTACATTCTGTCTCTTCAAATTCCCACACTAGGGTGACTAAGAGAAATAACTCTTCTCTTCCCCACCTAGACAACATTTTATATGGCTAATGGACAGAGCATTTCACCTCTGAGAGAGCTGGGGAGTTAACTGGAGAAAAACAAGACACTTATAACACTTGAGTAAGACAACAGCAGTAGATGAAAGTACTGTAGTAAGATTTAATGTATGTCAAACCAAAAGCTAAGTCATTGTTCTCTAATTACACTTTCTGTCAGAGAATAAAAGCACAGATGATCATACAGGACAGGCAGCTCTGAGGAAGGTGTCTAAGTGACTATAACAAGCTGAATGATTTGGGATAGGTGGGTATTTGAGACAATTCAGACACAATTATGAAAAGCTGATAAATCAGTAAGGTTAAATACATTTATGTATAGCCCTAGACCTCAATAAAAAAGAGAAGGCATCCAAACCATTTCAGTCTGAAGAATATGAAGCATTAACACTAAACCATGATCTTAGACAGCCATAAAACAAATCACTACCTTATGCCACTATTCAGTAAACTACCAATATATCAAGAGAAGAAAACTATTATGATACCTGCACTGCACACATAACATAAACCATTCATTGTGTGGGGATTGTAATTGGACTTTTCTTCTGAGCTTGACATATGAACACTATAACCTTAAGCAGCACTCTTACAACACTTCATTTATTGCATATTTCACATGCATTTGTAAAGAACTTAATTACTTCTTTCCCTTCTGGTACAAAAGGGTGTGCATCATCATTGAAAAAAAAATCACAAGGCATGGCTGGCATGAACGGTCTTGCTTGTACTGTATGTACTTCGCACTGACAAAAACCAGTGCAACTCTGAGTACTGGAGGTATCATCAATAAAACCTGCTTTCTCCTTCCTTAGTCTGGTCTGTCTCATATTTCCTGTCCAGCTCCATTCAGTGTTTTAAAGATAACATGTAACATTGAGGCTATATCCATGCAAGAACAAGACATTACTATATGATACAAACTACTTTTGCATTGGTCATATTACTATGGAGAATATATGCAGTGGATGAGCCAAAAGCATAGGACTGTTCTCCATTTATCAGATGATAAATCTAGACCCCGTTTCTGTTTAGTTAGGGTTTCTAAAAACTTTTCTAGTTCTAAACCAGATGCAGAGTAATTTCAATCCAGTTACACTTGAAAGTTGGAATAAGAAATTCAACTCCCATCCAATTCTTCATTCATTCATTCCACTCATATTCAATCTGTAGGGCATAAACCCTCCAATATTCCTATACAGATAAGGTCCAAGACACTACAAATGTAACAACCATACCATACGCTCATGTTCTTATGCATCCTGTGCATACTCTTGAGATGAAGCGGCTCATGAGGGAAAGTGGAGGGGCAGGTACTGATGTCTTCTCTCTGGTGACCAGCGACAGGACTCAAGGGAATGGACTAAGTTGCGTCAGGGGAGATTTGGGTTGGATATAAGGAAAAGGTTCGTCACCAGGAGGGTGGCTGAGCACTGGAACAGGCTCCCCAGGGAAGTGGTCACAGCACCAAGCCTGACAGAGTTCAAGAAGCATTTGTACGATGCTCTCAGGCACATGAATTACTCTTGGGCACGGTCTTGCACAGAGCCAAGAGTTGGACCTTGTGGATCTCTTCCAACTTAGCATATTCTGTGATTTTGTGAGATTTACTGCAAGCACCTAAGGCTTGGAACCCTACTCCCACATCACCACAAAAAGACTGGGTAGAGACGTAAGAAAACAACTCAGGTAGAGTAATTAGTATGATCAGTTTTGCACAACAAATCAATCTTGCTCACCAGCAGAAACGCTGGGTCATTACATATTGGCTGAGTGAGGCAATAAAAACTCCAATCTTTCTGGGCACAGAAATGGTAAGCAGAATGTTTGTGTGAATGTTTCATTTATTTTTATTTTATGTATTGACTTGGCAGTAAGTATAGAGTTTTAACACTAATTCTTTAAAAAAAAATCAACAATTGTGTATCTTGGAACTTTAGATTTCACACGTAGACACAAAAAAAAGAACAAAGAACCCAAACCAAGAACATATACACAAACTTGTACATCTCTATTTGACTTGAAATGGATTATCATACAACACTCCTATAAGCATGGTTGTCACTATTATGGTTTTCCTGCTCTCTCCATATTACTTTCATCTAGGGGAGATTTGCAGCACACAATACAAGAGCTCCAACACTGTTTTCAGTGTCAAAAGAAATGGAAAGCATCACAAATCTCAACACTTCCTTCTCCTCTTGGTCACAAAACATAATTATAGGTGAATCTAAGCACAACACACAAACTGTTTTCACAGTGTTTTGCATGGACATCAAACCTTTCATCTACAGATCCTAACTCTCCTTAGATATTTGAATTTAGGTCTGAAGACCCTTATAATACTCAGCTAAGAGAACTAGATTAACTGGCTACCATTGCATCAGGCAACATAAAATATATTCCCAGTTTGAAGGGGATTCATATACCTGTTTTTTCAGACAATGTACAGAACAGCTCCCTCACTCGTATATCACAGCTCAGAGAGATCATAAAGGGAATTTGTGCTTCTAAACACATGATGATGAAAATAGCCTCAAAATAAAGTGCAAAAGCTGTTAATTCACCAAGCTACCCTTAGCTCTAGCTGGATATCCTGAGCAGGAGGAAGGGAGGCAACAGGAACAATACATGCACTTCCCTGAACAAAGGCATTTAGGGTAAGTCTCCTCAGGATCAGATGTATTCTCAGAGCTCACCTTCAAGAGGGGAAAGGAGTCTGTTACAATCCCGTTTATCAGCTCTCACCCAGGTGGCCTCTTAAGAATGCTGGACTTTTACAGAGCACTTAAAGGAATGAGGGATTGGACTATCATTTGATGAGCTATGGAGGCCACATCCTTTAAATAATCAACTCATACATGGATCCTGAATGTACAGATACAATATAGATACACTTTACAGGTACAGTTACACCACTTAGATACTCATCTACTGATCCTGACTGACTTGATCCTCAGCTTCAGCACGCATCCCAAATCACTGCAGAGTCCAGGACTTAGTTCAGCAGTTCTCCCTACATCTCTGAAATCTTTGGTCACAGGTTCTAGCTCTTCCCAGAGCTGGAGGCAACCCTTGAAATCCGTCACACACTTGACGAACAAAGACTAAACTACAGCATATCCTCTGGGTCTTAGAAGAACTTTTGCTAACCAGTAAATGCAATATAACTCTCTCCTTGCAATGCCTCTTTTGTTTAATTCAGTAGCACTAATCATGGAGGTTATAGCCTTTGTGCTTAATTTTTTTTTCAGCTGTTTATGAGCTTTACAAAACATTGAAGATACTCTACCTTTCTCTGAAGGTCATGGGACTCCCCATGAATATGGTGATAATTAGGTCAATGCATTAATCTGAAATAAGGACTGAGACTTCAAAACTTTGGAAATGTATAAAAAGAGCCCAAAACACAATGCTAATGATGAAATTCATTACAGTAAAATAGCCAGTCTGCTTTTCTAAGATTTCCAGACCATCTGAGATATTGCTGAATCTTAGCAACTTAACTAGCAACAGACTGATCTAAGTGATATGAGCAGGGTTAAAAAGATTTTGTTTCAAAGAACAGACTGAAACATCACCTGGAAAAGTGACTCTTTGGTAATACAAGCCTACTGATGATTTTCATTTACTACATATATTTTTGATGTGTTATGTTTCAGTTCTCCACTTCCTCATTAGTTTTATATCCTTTGTCATGGACTGGCTGGTACCACTGTAAAGCAAGAAGATAATCAGTTTTGCAGATTTTGACTGAAAGGCAGCTAGAAATAAAATAAAATATATGAACATCTGGACCAAGAACATCTTGAACAGGAATTTAAAAATGGCTCACACAATGGAGCCATTAAATTACAGAATTACTGAACATTACACATATTACAGAAATGTTGCTTATATTTTGCTTTACTGACATGGTAAATTACCAGCCTTGTTCACTGTAATGCACACTTTTCAATTATCTGTTCAGATTTATCAGCATAACTGGATTTATTGCACACATGTAAACACCTGTTTTATAAAACCAACCAACTGTGCCAAAACGACCATGCTGGAATCTTCTGGATCTCATCCAAGAGGAAATGCTTTGAAAGCATTGCTAAACTGCCCTAAGAACCCTTCAGTTTTATAATGAGGATATCGGCAGCCAAAGTAGAAACTAATTTACGATTTGCTAATCTCCACATCAAAAAGACTAAAGAAAAAATGCTATATTTTTATCATTTGGCCATTATTACACATCATGAAGACCAAGACTAATAATTCTTCCCTTGTGAGAAGTGGCTGGTATCTTTGCTGTCAATCTAGTCCTCTTCTACAGAAACATTTAAGTTTTATTTATAACAGAGGAAGAAGTGAAAGGCAAAAGGATGAAAATGGAAAAAAATCCCAAATTCTCATACGAATTCAAACAACACAAGGCTTTCCTGACAGAAGGGCTTTTTTTTTCCAACTGCCTATTTCCAAGCACCACCCCAACATTATGTGGTACCTCCCACAGAGATACCCTTCCTTCCAGGGCCACTTCTGGAGGCCAAGGGGGACACCCTCTGTGACATCTCAAGTATCACTGGGCATCAGCCTGTTGGCAGCTGAACCCAGGCATTAATTACATTCCCAAACAAGAGGCTGCAATCAATCAAAGGCACACTTCATGATTCACATCTAGTGTTGAAAAACCTTCTCTGTCAGGAGTCTCATGGGAATAGTTAATGACAGAAACCCCTGAGGGATTCCACACATGCCACATCACCAGATTAAAGGATGCTTCCAAAAGGTTTCTGTGACTCTGCCTACTAAGACATTTGTCTTGATCATTGCCCACTTTGGTGCTGTCGTAAATGGGCTGGCCAGAATCTTTCCAAGTGCAACAGGCCAATAAAATTAATCAAAGATCAAAAACTGCATTCAGTTTGCTTTCACCTGTTCTGAAACCCTTCTGAGAGGTACAGTTTTGATCTCGGTCATCTCTGTGGTGTACAGATGACAGTTCACCGGATAAATTTCAGGTCTCCTCCAGTTTTGAAGTTCAGTTACTCCAACTGTACAGCCAAGCTCTTACACAAACCCAGAAATTCCTTAAGAAATTTTCAGTGATAAAGAAGGGTGTGTACATGCAGAAGAGTTAATAGCGTTGCCTCCTGGACAAACTAGTTAAAACAGTCCGTCTTCACATTTGTAACTTTCAATATTTTACTCATATGGTATCATCACCTGTTCCAAGTCAGAATTGTTCAGACAGAGGCAAACAGGGGAAAACAGCGTTATTATGATGTGCTGCGTTGGCCCTTACCACATATTCCAAATTCTTCCAGTAATGTCAAAAAAGGATGCTAAGCATCCAGAAATTGGGTCAACAATGTTGTTACACTGAAGACTGGGCAAATAGATTTCTCTGTAGAAGTTCATGAGCATGAAAATACCTTTCCATTCCTATTAAATACGAAGATGCTTTGTTTACTTAGCGCTGAGCTGAACAATGGACCAATTCAGTCTCAGGGCAACACTGATTTCCAGAGATCTTGAGAGAAAACACTTCAGTGGACAAGCATTTTGAGGTCTCTGTGTATGGGTGGAATAACCCCAAGCCCAAGAGAAGTTCAGAATGAAGTGAAGACACCCTTGGGGTATAGTTATTGCAGACTGACCAAAAATGAGAGGAGTGGAAAATATGTTTATGGATAAAGTATTGACAAAAGCACGTGTAAGAAATCTTCTCTGAATAGTCCTAAAAGAGGTTTAGTGGTAGTATTTTCTTTTTAATTCCACCACATTAAGAAAATAAATCTCTCCTCCTCCTCTTTCCTAAACATTTGTGAAGGTCTTAAAGAGCAAACTTTGATACAAATAAACTGACCACTATAAAGAATGATTGTTACATATTAACCACTGAATAATCCACAGATAGCAGTGACATATATTTAATAATGATATGCTTCAACCTTAGGCAAATAATTCCAGATTTCCTTTTTTTTTTTTTTTAACAGTGTTCACAGAGGAAATCATTACTGATCTAGATAAATATTTCAAAGTTCAGCTCAATTAAGAGCTCTACTTCAGTTTTAGACTTCAATTTGCTTTTAGGCTAATTTATCTTATTTCCCTCCATTCTCTTCCCCTAGCAAGGCTGTATATTAAAATTTCATGTTCTTTTTTTATACAATACTTAACTAAAAAATAGAAAAGAAAAAAGAAAAAAGAAAAAAGAAAAAAGAAAAAAGAAAAAAAGAAAAAAAGAAAAAAAGAAAAAAAGAAAAAAGAAAAAAGACCGCTATGGTGGTAAAAGAGAAAATATGAGCAGGCTGCCATTCAGCCTTTCACTACAGAGACTGCTTTGGAAAGATACTATACAAGAATGAAAGAATACCATTATTAATAAATTTAGCAATGAATAATCACAGGTCTAAGCATTATCATTATCTGGTTGTGCTTGAGCTAACAAGTAGGAGTACAAAACACCTCATTTTTGAATGGCACTGTCAAACAATTTAAAGAAAATATTTTCACGTGACTCTCCCTTTTAGGACTTTTGTGGAAATTGAAGCTGGAAATTGAAGGATCTTCTTGTCAAGATATTTTCCTCTGTTGTGTACATGCAGTAACTACACTTCAGTAGTTCTGCTGAAGAGTTTTAAACCTGGTATTTGCTATAAAACTTCAGCTGCAAATCTGTTAACTTCTCAAAACATAAAAAGAAATAAGAAAACTGAAATCAGATACTTAGCAGCTCCAGAAGGCCTTTTCCTATCCCAACAACTGTTTTTCCTATCCCAACAGTACCTCATATTTTGTCATAGTGACAATATAATTATTGCTCATTATGCACTTTTACACATCGAGGGCTATGGCAGAAGCCAAACCCCTCACTCCCAACCTGTTTTCTGACATTCATAACCCTTGTAACCCATGTAATATCCTAGGGCTTCCTCAAACATAGCATAGCAAAAATTACATTAATAACTATTAAACTAGGTAACTAAGTTCTGGTCACAACAAAGATTTTATACATTTTCATAGAAATTTATATATTTTCATAGAAAACAGAACTTTTTAATAAAACTCTCAGAAGTTCACTGACAACAGAGTTCTACAGTTTATTTTCTTCCTTTCATTTAAAAAAATAATAATCTTTTGCAGTAAATAACAAGATAACACTGTATTAATTTGCATTACTCAGTTAATTTACTAAGGGCTATTCAGTTATTTGTTGTGAGATTAACCTGCATCTGCATGGCTCTCCAAGAGTCATGCACAATTTCAACACCTAGTGAATCCACTCTCCAAGACAGTGGAAAAACAGCAAGATGTGCTACATTTCCAACACATCAGGGAAAGTTAATGTAATCATAGCAAGGTCAAATAAACTCATGGTTCAAGCCTAAATGAAAACCTTCAATTTAAACAGCCCTGATCTAGATGTGTGTTAAAGGTAATAAGTAAACACTGCTCCCTTTAACTGCTTAGGGCAAAAAGTATTATTGCATTCCCATTTAATCTCATTTGTAAATAAATCAGCCTCAAAAAATTTATCCCTGTTTCAGCAAACTCAATTTGATTATCTTCCCAATAACAGTGAAAGCATTTTTGTCAGCTGCAAGTGAAATGGCTAAAATCCAAACACTAAATACTTCACTAAAAAATTCAGGTTTTATATTCATTTACCTGGCAAGTATCTCAAGAGCAATAGTAGTCTATTTCTTGCTATTGGATGCAGAAAATGTAGATCTACATAACACTATACAAAATCAGACATTTATAATTATTTCTATCACAAAATGTCTTTCAGATCACTGTAAACTTTTAATGAAGTAATGAAATTGCTTGTAGAAGTACCAACATATGACATAATGTAACATTACCCCACTGATGTATAATTTGAATGCTGTGCAACCAAAAGAAGTCTGTCATACCAACCCCATACAATAAAGAATAGTCAAATGCTTTATTCTTCCTGTCAAACAATTAAATCCTTCTTTTTATTTCTGAAAGTGAGCATATAAATATTATGCAACAAAATTACCTGGAATCCAAATTGAAACTTCATAGCTAACATCCATAACAATCGAAACAATCCTCTGCTGTAGAATATAATAGTTAATTGGGGGAAAAAAATAAAAATCACATGCCCAAATAGAGGACAGACTCTCTGTAATGCTTCCACTGGATTTATTTTAGTCTTGTTTGCCTTGCATGAAACAGCACAGTTTCAAAAGAAAACACCAGGAAACCTCTGAGCTTCAAGGACAAAAGCTGGAATCAAAAGTAAAAACAAAAGCAGTATTTTAGTTTCAGACGTGCTTTTCAAGAACCGAGTTTGCTCTGTGTTTTACTTACAAGCTGCTGACCATGGGAAACAGAGTTATTTTCAACTCTACTGCTGCAGCAAACAGCTCTGGTGACTCCCCTCTGAGGTGCTGCTGCCACACTGGGATGTTTGTTTTCCCAAAAGTCATGCCTGACTCACCATCGTCCTGTTCCCAGTGGTGGCAGAGGTGGCCTCCTCTCAGCACAGTCACCAGAGCTGCCTGCGAGCTTTGTGGGACTCCTCAGGAGCAGGAGGATTCCAGTACCCACTGCTCCCCACCCTGCCTCACCAGGGACTAACCACCCAGCTGCTCTGTGCACCATGCACAGGAAGATCACACAAGGATGCTCCACTTGGGCGAAAGATCTGGAGCACAACATGCCTTGGTTTCAGCCTGACCACCCAGGTGTACAGGAGACAAATCCAAGCCATATTCGAGCACCTAGGTCTAAAACACCCTGGTCATGGTTCCACCACAGAGTGTAATCACCTTGCTGTGGGAGACAATCACCTCTTAAAATAGGGACCCCATAGGAGTTATATAATAGAGACAAGAATCATTTCATTAAAAAATTAAGAATATAGGTGAACTTAAAATTAACTTGACTCTGAACAGTAAACAAATGCTGTGGGTTTGTTCTTCCTTTCCTTAAACAAAATGGCTGTGTACATAAAGGACCGTCACTATCAAGACAAAACACCTCTTACAGGATCATGAGCAACAAAACTCTCTTGGCAGTATTTAATCAGTTCTAATCAGGAGATAAGAGTTAAAAAAAAAACCACAAAACCAAAAGACAACTCACTAAAAATCAAAATAAAAACCTACCTCAGGACCAACAGGAAGTAGTACCATCCCACTGAAGTTCATGGCTACAGCTTTTAACTCAACTATGAACTTTCCCAATTATTTCCAGCACTAACATCCTGAACTTAGCAGCACTGATCTTCACTTCTGGTTCCCTGCTGCAATGCTGTTTTCTAGCAGAGAAGGAATCTTCAAATCGGAAGTATAGCACATACACAATGCAGACTCCAAACAAAGGACCATTGTCACAATGAGGAGCCTGCCATGAATAATCTCGTTATTGCAGTCATGAATGATCTGACTCATGAAGCGTCTGCAGCGATGTTTCAGGCTACAATCACTTGCTTTTACACAAAGCACACCTGGCTATTTCACACCCCTCCAGGAAATAGATGCTATTTGGTTTTATTAAAAGCCTCGAGACAGTACAGCCAGGGTTAAGATGAAATTAATTCTTCTACCATTATGTGTGTCTCTTCCCCTTCTTTGGGAAAGGAGGAGACACACCTACTCCTCCCTTGCTTATTTTGCTTTACACATCAGGATAAAACATTTCAAATACTTCAGGATACAACCAGTACAAGCTCGCACAGCCCTAAGCACCCGACACTCAGCTGGTACTGAGGAAGCCACGTCGGGTGGGCAGCACACACGGGTCACCACCACCCAGCAGAGCACCTGCCATGGCCATCCCTGTGACACCACAGGCATTGAAACAGGCACCAGGACACAGCCACTCACAGAGGGTGAGATTGCACCATGCCAAGGGATCTCACAGGCCCTTGGAACAATCCTGCTTAAAAATAATGCTGGTGACAGAGTGCTGCGCAGGTACGAAGCTGGATGAACCCTGCTGGGGTAACGTCAGTCTTCAGGGTTCTACCAGCCTTAGAGGGAAAGCCATCGTTCTCAAGGATTAATACTAGAAAATAAACATCCAGTTACATAAATATTCACAGAAGGAGAAATAAAAAAGGCTGCAAGAAAGTCAAGCTACATCCTTTATAAACAAGAAACCAACTCCATTTAACTGCAGAACTCAACTTACCAAACTTTTGCCAGCACCAGGCAGCTTGGGCAGGCAGGAGTCCAAACTGTGATAAAATTATTATTAAAATAAAAAAATTGAAACTTATGAAAATACACAAGTGCTTCTTAATAAGGCAAATTAAGTTTCTTTATGAGGATATTCCCAAGCTGAACACACATTTTAACTTGAAATAGAGGGAATGTTTTGTTAAAGCATTATGTAGATGTGAAGCTGCTTTTATGTACCTCAGTTTATCAGAGAAACATGTTGTATCATGTTGTTAAAATATTATAGAGATAAAAGGATAATAATTGAAATATTTGCATACAATGTAGTACAAAGAAATAACGTCTGTGAGCAGACTATTTGTTGTCACATTAGCTTCAAGCAAATAAGGAAATAAGGGATGATTTATTACTGTTTGTCTGGGGATGTAGGATGTTAAAATTCTACTGACTGTAGTTTAAATAAAGGTCTAGAAAAGCAAGGGAAAAAATCTTATCAATAATTCAGGACAAATTAATGGTACAACATGAGGTCTTTAAGTTTATTGAAATAATTAATGAATTTACCTTGTTTAATCATAGTATTTAAAGGACTGGCTTCTAACTGGAATTTCTTACATCTCCACTTTAAAGAACTGTTCACATGTTGAGGGTTGCATACTGTACCATTCATAAATAACAAACCAATTGATCTGTTGTTCTGCAAAACTTGGCAGCACCTCTGCCTCAGGAGCCTGGGCACCCAGCCTGGGGTCCTGCTGCTGCACCCAGCCACATCTCCTGGTGCTTTTCAGCTTGACTTTTGATCCCACTGTTATCACTGTGACCCTTTCAAGAATCTGACAACTCTGGTTGTTATCTCCCAACCTCTAAGCTTCAATGAACTGAAGAGGAGTTTGTAGACTCTCCCATTGCAATGCTGGCCTTCCTCAGCTAAAACAATTTCCTTCTCTGTCTTGTGCCTCACTGCAGCAGGCAAGGTGAGCAAAGAGGAGAGGCAGAGAAAGGGGAAAATAAACTTCAGCATGCACATACACACGTATGTTTACACACTCATGCATACTTGGGTATATAAACACATACTTAAGTATATAGAGTATACCTAAAATAAGGTTTACAGATATGGGATGCATATAGAACTAGAAAATAAAGGTGGAACCCTGAATCCGCAGTCTCATCGCTGCTTTGGCTAATGACTCCAAATCTTGCTCCCTTTTTGTTGAAGCTCACTGGTAAATCAAATCCAAGAGCTGTGGTTTGATTCCAGAGGTTGGTCGCACCCTAAAGAAAGTCTTGTGACAATCCTCTCCATAGCACCTGATGCCCACCAAGGGCACCAGGAAGGAGTGTGCCCACACCACTGCTGGGGTCAGTGCCAGGCAGCAGATGAAATGACACAGAAAAAAATCATCCTATACCCTTAGGCATATGCATAGTAGGATCACATTTGAGAGCACTTAAGAGATTTAAGAAATCACTTTTAAAATAGTTTCAGCTTTTTTTTTCAGAGATGGCAAGTAGATTAAAAAGAGTGTTTATTTCAAGTGGTAGAGCTAAGGCTCTACAATTCCATGTATTGATATCCCCTAGGGAACAAATTCCCTTCCGTAGTTGAAACCAATCTACTATAAACAGATCAGATTAAACCAAAATGAGACATTCTCAACACAGTATTAGACTGTCAGCATATTCCTTCCTTGGAATGGTACAGACCAACCAAAGATAAATAAAAGAAAAAGCAATTATCAACTGTGCATTTGTAACTATTTTCTCATTCCCTCCCAATAATAAAGTAATCTTCCATAAATGCCATGGAATTACAGCATTTTAGACTTCTTAAAAATAACAGGGGTGTTTCTGGGAAATAATACTAGTGGAAGCATTAGCAGGCTATTGTTCCATTCACGTTTAACTTGAAAATGAAAAGATTCAAATTTTAAAACTTGTAAAATCTTTGGTCTGAAGTTTCTTAATGTCATGCTACCGAGAAAAAATCTGTACTCACAAACAAAATTGCTGACATAATCTTAAATCCCAAAAGGCAGTGAAAAATCCTGAACCGAAACCAAACAATAAATTTTCTAAAAACAAAATTATGATGAGATTTCCTAACCTAAGTCATTATTTGTGCTAAAATTTGCAGTGTATTACGGTTATTAAGCAGAACACAATTGTATTTGAGTGTAAAATTTTGGGACTTTCCTCATATGACCTTCCTGGCATACTGCCAAGGCTCAGCTCTTGATGACATTTAATCTGAACATAATCCCTGAAATCTCTGCACCATTACTGGGTTGCATGGGAATGATTCCCTGACAACATACACAGAACTGTGCTGTAAATTTTATTTGCAGCTCATGGCTGTTCCCCTTCCTTACCAGCTGTTGCAAATTATTTGTTTGAATAAAACTAAATAATCTATACCTTTTATTTGCTATAGAACCACGTAATACCTGAAATAGAAAACAAGTCCAACACTTCTTGTTTCAGTTGTTTTTCTACTGATGGCTACCATATTTTTAAGGGAGTAAACTCCAGAAAACCATCAGCAGCTGATGAAAAGCCTGAGTAACGAGCTGCAGTGGCCCAAACACCCCCATTGACTGTAAACAGGAACAAGACCACACTGCAGCAGAGGGTTCCAGCTGAGGATACTCACACTTGACTGCGGTCTGAATGAGCAACTGCCTTTACAAAGGAAGAATATATTCAAAAGAGCTTTTTTCATATTCAAAGATGCCTCTGATCTCTGAAGCCAACTGCCTTTTTGTCACAAATGCTGTGAAAAATCACAGTGTCCAAGATTTCCACATCTGTGATTTTTGGCACAAGGATAGGAACAGAATAACTGATGTTTGAACCACACCAACGAAAACAGGGCAACACAGCAATCTGTCCCACAGGAAAGCGTAGAAAAGCCTCAAAATCACTGCAACAAGGTAAGTGTGGATCTCTCTTTGTTTTCGGTGTGCCCAGGATTTCACAAGTATTCTTCCCCTGCGTTCCCTGCAGGAATGAGCTAGGTAGCCAAAACAGCACTGACTTTAATCTTACTAATGCAGGTCCTAAAAGCAGTGAATCATACAGCAATAAGAACTCCAGTATGGGATGCAGAGACCTGCCCATTGACCTGCATACTTAGTTCAGCAACAATCTAAGTGTCATTACAGTTCATGGGAGCTAACACCAGTCTGCCTACATTTGCTGTGGTCCAATTGCTGCCTGAAGCAAAGACTTGCTCTTATTGAGACTTCTTGTTTACTGAGTGATCCCAACATTCTCCCTTTCCTATGAAAAGTAAGTAAATAAGATGAACAAGAAAAAATAATTATTCCCTAAAAAAAAAAAAGGCATAAAACTATAACAGATAGAGCAGTTTAATGGTTTTTTAACTCTTATTTTTCAGCAGAAAGCTTGCTGTGTTCAGTGGGCTTTTCTCCCTGTACATTAACCCCTTCCCAGAAAGATTTTTCCCACACAGAGTTCACCAAGTTACCAAGGACCATAATTCTGTGGGAAAAGAAAAAGTCCTCTCAAGCACACATAAAGGTTTATTTCATTACCTCTAAGTTACTTCTAATGCTAACCTCTTTATACATGTAAACAAATATCCTATTTCAAAAGTATTCCTTCAGGTTGAGGCGCAGAGGACCTCTCAGTTCTCTCCTTTAAGAAAGCTGAACTCCAAGGACAAATAGGAACTACTCCTCCAGTCCTTTGTTTCCTACAACAGAGCAGGCTTGATCCAATCAAGAGCCACTTAAATCAACGGGGAGCTGTTAATATTTGGTTTAGGCCATGTAAGAGTGAGAAACTGAGAAATGTTTTCACCTGGCCCTCAGCCAGGCACAATGCCACCACTAATGAATTGCTGCTATAACGAGACCTTTTGAAAGGGTCATATGTGAGATGAATTAATGAACACAATGTAAATCTCACACCCATCTCGAAGAGGGACAAAAAATATCACTGCAGTTTATCATAAATATGTTTAGGTGTTCTGATGCCAGCCTACTGCCAAAGGAATCCACCAACAGGGAAGGGCAAGGTCTGTTTGCAATGCAGTCCTCCCCTGGGAGATGCATTTCACGGCTTCCAGCCAAAGCCTCCAAAACGCCTCCAGGGTAGCAGTTGGGCTGGAGCTGCCCCATCACGCCCTTCCACTGCAGCCGGATTTGCCTATTTTTGCAGCTGGCACCACCAAAGGCTACAGAAACTTGTAGTCAGCACAATCTCTTCCAGACTGACTTTTCAGTCTCTTCAGCTAATGAAGATGGAGAGGAGTGCATAGACTGGCAACAACTGCAAACAGAATTTACACAGGAGACCCTGGACCTCTCACAGCCTTTCTTTTTTGTAACAATTTCTGTGTGACTGTTACCGTCATGGCTCTCATTAGCCTCAAACCTGCCCACCACACCAGTTTGTAAAAGCACCATTTCATCTAGCACTAACACAACAAAATCCCTTTTGCTCATTGTTTCTAACCCCCTTGATAATAGTGCTGTACACAGATTGCCACGATGAAGAAACTTACACTGGTTAGTCCAATGACTCAGCAGTGGTTTCTTCCTTTGCTGCTCCAGTGGCACCAAGAACAGGCTCAAGAGCTTAAATCTTGATGATAGATAACAGGCTCACTGTGCAGATAATCCTACCATTTCCAAGACAAAACCCCAAGTCTGTGCAGCCTGTAGCTACTGTTGATGTACATCCCACAAACATCACACCATGTACTATCTAAATGAAAAAATATTTGCAACAGTGAGTGAGGAAGACTACAGTTTTAATAGTATCTCCATTTGCAACTAAAAACTCAGACATTAAAAAATGTAGTCAGAAAGAGAGCAATCAAGGTTTATAAAGAATATTTCATACAGAGGCACACCTTATACAAACAATTTCTGGAAAAACACATTCAGCCAAAGTATCAGCAATGCTCTGAAACTCAATGATCCCTTACACAACAAAGAACTGTAGAGGGCTTCACAAACTAGAAATCCCACAGAGGAAAGTAAACATTCCCTATTTTCATGTAAAGTGCAACAAAGAAAGCCTGAAGAGTGAATTATAGGTGTGAAATTCAAAAAAATCCGTGTGTGGAAGCAAATGTACAATCTGTATGTGCAATCATCATGACCCTGTGTGATAAGCAAACACATACATACCAGAACAGCAATTACTTATCTAACTTGCTGTTGTGGCCTTGTGACAACACTGGCTTTGCAAGCTACTGCTTTGCACTAAGTGCAAATATGCTGCCTGATGGAAGACCACTTTCTGGAAAGCTCACTCAGGTTCAGAGGGATTGGTTTTGTTGTGAACTAGCTTGACTTAAAACTTGAGTTGTGCCCCTAACCTGACTCTTAGTCAAAGTCAGAAGATCTTATCACTATGGAAGTGTTGCTGTAAGCCTGAGCAGATGGCCCACAGCGAGAAGGAGGAGGTGGCTTGATGTTCTTGTGGATAACAGCACCTAGTGATGTAAAGAGGAAGGAAAAGTTTGTATTTCAGTATCTTTCACAAATGCTACGACAGGGAGAGACTGGTCCTAGTGTATAAAATACAGCAGAATCCAGAGGCTTGGGGAGAAAGGCAAAGCCAGTTCCAATCCACATCTTTACACTGTTTTCCCCTGCAAAACATGGTTACCTCTTCAATAATGCCTGTAGAGAACAGCCTCTCTCCCACGCCATCCTGCCACAGCTGTCATCTGGGAGTGTGCTAGTTGGCACGGACCAAAATCATGTCATGGAATGTGCTAGAAATTAAACAATATGGACAATCATAAGATATGAGTCTTGGCCCTGATTAATTTACCCATGCAGACAAAGCAGTGGTGAAGCAAAGTGGAAGTGCAGTCTTTTAAGCCCATGGCTGCAGTTAAAATACAAACATCAGAAACAGGGTGGCACAGCAGGACCAAAGATTAAGACTTGCAAATTTAGCCCCGTAGCCACAATATGATCGTGTTAGTGCCATAAGACGGCAGGAAGCACAAATAACTTCTAAACACAAAGTCAAACTTTTCTCTGAAAATAAAGAGACCAGAAGATGAGTGCTACAATAGATATCAGGGCGCTGGCAAAAGCAAAGTGTGAAATGGATCCTTTCCAGTATTCAGTTTAGGAAGACAAACATTGTTTCACAAATTCACTGTAGCCCTGCTTGTTTTCCAAGCTCCTTAACTCATGCCAAAGGGCCTGGACTTTCTGAACATCCTGTTCTGTTTCCTTCACTGCTAGTCTTAGTCCTCAGTACTAAATGTCTTTATTTCAGAGCCCCCTTTTCTATAATTTTATTCCAAACTCCTCCCTCTGTAGCTTTTGTATTTTACCTCTGAGTAAGAGTAAAGACAAGCAGATTAATGAGAAGTCTGAACAGCACATTAAGTTACACCTATTTTAAGAGCCGTTCTCAGTAGGCATCCCAAGGTGCTGCATAAAAATAAAACTACATCAATCGCATTTAAAATTAACAAGAAGCTTGCAGATGCTGGCATACCTCAAAGCATAAAGACTGATGGTTAAATGAGTCCATGATTCCCCAGAGTCTCAGAGCCACGTGAACACACACCATTTTACCTGTCATTGGCTGGATGCATCAGCAATCTGCTTGGATATAAAGTCAAGGAATTATCATGATGGCCTACCAGCAGGAAAAAATATTCCCACCTGATAAGGACAGGAGAACAGTTTTAGTCCATGAGTAGTAGCTGGCCATTTTGGGAATTTCCTATCTGACAAGCAGCAATGCCTTCTCCACCCCTCAAAGATGACAGAACACATTTCTGCTCCTGTCTTTGCTCCTCCAGGGCTGCAAGAAGTCCAATGTACACGTGGTCTCATGGCAATGACTACAGTAGCACAGGCTTGGGCAGAGACAGGAACATCACCTCTCACTCCATCTCATCACATCACCTCCCAGACCGGCTGCTCTTGGGACCCCACAAACACCACAAGAAATGGTACCAAACACCTTAACATGTCTAAGGTGCAGCCTGGGCCCAGCTCATCTGCCCATACAGACTCATCCCCTGGTTGCTGGCAAATGACACAGGAGAAGGCATTTCTCTTGGTACAAGAGGGAACCACTGCTGCCTCAGAAGTGCCAGGAAGTCTTTTGCTGCTGGTGGTGTGGGCACAAAACTTGTCAACTTGTCCTACTTGTTTCCTACTTCTTTGCCATAAGAATTCCTGTCTTTTTTCCTTCCTCTTCCTTCCACAGCAGGGCTTCAGGCGGAGACCAAAGCATGCACTCAGAGTTACAAGAAACCAACCACGATCTTATCTGCCTTAAATAACTGCATTTCTACACTTTGTCTGCCATTCTGAGCAGTGTACAGATAATCAGCCAGTCCTTACACTTACTTTCCTTTCTTGAGGCAGTTCAGGAGAAAAGAACCATGTGATGCCCTTGCAGCCTCTTCAAACAAGTAGTGTTAGAAGACAACTGTGGCCTGCAAACCCTAATAAACAGTAATGTGACTTTCAGCCCTACTTTAAATTATGTATCTATTAACACACACACAAAGGGGGAAAAGGATGTAATATTACAAATTAAAAGTAACCAGGAAGCTGCACCTTCAACAGTGAAGTTAAAGCTAAGGCCTGAGGGCCATTAAAACTTAAAACTATTCCTATTAATTTGTGTGCAGCTGAGATGATCACCAACACATCAATACTTTAAAACTAATTAAATTAGAATTTTAAAAAAATTGTTATGGCTGACAACATAGCGACTTTTGTGAAGAGTATGCGCTTTAGTGAGTTAGCAAAACCAGAGCTACCATCTTATGAAGGGGACACAGAATAACACCAATGTAAGAAGAACAGGAGGTCCTGAACAATGCTGGAATCACCTTTTGAAACTAGCTAAGGAATGTGTACATGAAATCAACCAAACAGACAAAGCTGATGCCATCAGTGAAGAAGGTCTGAACAGACAAGACTTCAGGCTCACACTGCTCAAGTTAGGAACACTTTCCTTACCATCTGGCATAGAAATAACTTGGATTCCACAGCGGCCATATAATGGCCAATAGGAAAGCAGGGAAACTATTTTAAGTAAACATCACTAAAAATAAAATGGGAGATGCAATGAAAGGGGAAAAAAAGTGGTCAGTGATAAATATAGTATAGAGATTTTTCTATTTATACTTTTGAAGCTATTTATATTTGAAAGTTTTCATTTAGAGACACAGAGGGCTTCCACATTCACTGGTCTGGTATTCATTCAATTACACAGTATTTATAGAAATACATAAAGGCCAACAAAAATAATAAGAAAGACATTAAAATATTACCTTTTGTCACAATTTGGAGTTATCAATGCACATTCAGTCACACATAAACAAAAAATTTATCAATATTACACTGACATGCATTTTGGATGCTCTCCATGAAATCCTGCTCCAGCAACAGGGCAAACCGGGAAAAAAAAATAGTGCAACAGTTTAACACAGTCTGAAACAAGAATCCCTGGAGACAAGCTCCTTCAGATGGACTTGCTGTGTGGGCTTGATTTCCCATACAGCTGAACCAGGAAAGCAGCACAGCACCCGTGATGGCAAGACCATGGAGAACATATGCAACATCAACTCTCAACAGGGAAAATCTGAAGGGCAGAACTGGAGAAGGCTCTGGGGACACCTTAGAGAACCTTCCAGCACATAGAGGAGGCCTACAAGAGATCTGGAGAGGCACTTTTTACAACGACATGCAGTGCAAGGACAAGCAAAGGCTTTAAACTGAAAGAAGATAGGTTTAGATTAGGAAGAAATTCTTTACTGTGAAGGTGCTCAGACACTGGAACAGGTTGCCCAGAGAAGCTATGGATGCCCCATCCCTGGAACTGTAAGTGAGGAGGAAAGGATCCATGAGTATAGGATGATTATGATATGCTGGAGGAGGACTGCAAATACCTTGCACAGTCCTTTTCAAAGATGTTGCATTTGGCTCTGCAGAAGCTAAGGCATTCGAAAGGAAAGTGCAAATCTTCCTGCTCATCTCTGTAGCTCTCACAAAACTGATGTTGTGCCTGGTTAAGAACAGGTCACGTTCATGAACCCATTTAGAGAATGTGAGCTGAGATGCATGCTGCTTTAGTAACATGGACGATCTAACTTTAGTTTCAGAGCCAATTCACGCTTTCTGCTAAAATTGACATCTGTTACTAACTAGGTTAATTAATCAGCCCCTTCCTTGCTGTATTTATCAAGGAATTATCTTATGCTCTGGGTTTCACTTTGCTAGCCTTTTCTGCTAAGATAAAGGCTCTCAGCGACGCTCTTCGTGCTGTTCCTGTTTTAGTTTGAATCACTCCTGAATTCAAAATCCAAAACAACACATGAAATTTCACTTTACACATTTTGCTACACTCACTGCAAAGTTTCAATGCCTATATCCCCTTCACATTACACCTATTCTATTCTAGATCCATATTTATCTTATCTGTTTAGGTCTGGAGATTTGCCTTGTTTTTATACAAATTTCAAGAACTTCTAAAAATATTTTCTCTACTTTTAAATGTTTTAAATGTTTGTGCTTTTTAGTCCAGCCAACTGAATTACCTACCAACCTCACAACCTTGTTTCCTTAATTTCACAGCCTGTCCTTCTGTGAAACCGAGTGTTATTTATGACCCATGTTTGCTTATGCTTATGTATAACATTTAAATGGAAATAAGTAAATGCATGCTTCATACAAATTCACTTTGTATAACCAACTCTACAATGTCATCATGCTCCATGAAAACAAAATCTGAGAGCACATCAACATCTCAGCTTAGCAACATTTTAAAGAAGAAATCATATTCGCTGCCTGTCACAGCTTGCATCAAAGACTGTCAATGTCCTAAGTTTCTAAGGGATTGCATCTACTGAGCCATTTACAGCTCTATTTCTACAAGCAAAATAAACATGTCCAAGAATATTGAGGCCAACTGGCACAGAAAGGTGCCAGGCTAATAAAGTCTATTACCCTCCAAAACAGGGTGGTTGCTTTCAAACTGCCTACCGGGAACAATCCCAAGATACCTTTCAAACCTTACCTGGGAACAGTTCAGGTGAGTTCCCGTAAGTATACACCAAAACTAGGCCAGGGACAGACAACAGTAGATACAGTTAATTTCCAGGGCCAGGGCCTGCTTCTAGACTCCATTTAATTTACTAGTACAGACATGCCCATTGCATGAAGACCTCTTCATGCCTACATGACCCTGAGGAGTTCGTGCTTCTTGGTACACCTTCATTAGTTTGTCATTCACCCAAATTGCTTCACAGAGACCATGGAATCCTATGAAAACCACATCAGCCACAGATTCTAGGACAGTTTTCTCTAGCTGGATCTATTAATCTTTGTTTTGTTCCAAAAGGGATTCTGAGATCTTTGCCTCAAGTTTCTTCTTCAGGGCTGTTTTTATTTCTGTCTTTCCATAGCGTTTCTTTGGTCTTGGAGAACAAAACACTGCTCTTTCCCCAGAAAAACTCTGCTGACAGATGTGCCTTCCCACCTAAATAAAATGAGTCTTCAGACTCACATACTTGTGTCTTTCTCATGCCACTAGGGAACCCAGATTTTCATGGGGTTTGGGGTTTTTTCCCTTTTCCCCTGGTGCTGCCCAACTACCTTATATTTATTGTCCTCAGTTTTTTAATCATATCCCTCTTCCTTCTCAGCCTCAATTCTCTACTTACCTCCATCTTATCCACCTTTTTTTCTGGTGCCACTCTTCTTTCAGTCATCTATTTCTCACTTTTTCCTCCTGAGTTCTCCATCATAACACATCAGTCTTTCAGCTGATTTCTCCACTACCAATTAGTGCCAGCTTCTACACTGTGATTGTAGCCACACGCAGTATGTGGTTAGCCTCCTCAAAGACCTCTCCCTTCCAACTACTATTTTTATATACAGCTGTGCATTCAGATCACCTCAACTGCCTCTTCTATTCCCTCGTGGCTTTAGCTCCCTGCCTCTAGCTGCATCTAAACTACTTGGATATTCTCTCTCCTGATTTCTGTCAAGTGACATTTCTATATAAAAATAGATCCTATCAGGTAACACTGAAGAAAGTAAATTTCCTTCTGTTCCTGCATCCAGTCTTGGTGTCTCCTCTGCTATCCTTCATTCAGTACCGCATCATTGCACATCCTTCCTTATCTCTGCCTTCAAGGAAAAATGAATAGCCCAGACAAAACGTATCCAGACTCTAAATTTTCATTAAATGCTGGCTTCCTCTGGCCACTGACTGAAAGGCAGTTATCTGCCTGAACTAAGCTCTCTTAGGTGGAAAGTTTTAGTTGTGATCAAAGGCAGAAAAAATCCCCCATCTTCTTCAGCTACCAGTTTAATCCACGGCAAAAAACTCCTGCAAATTGGTCTTGCAAACACCAGGGGGAAAAAAAAAAAAAAAGAAAAAAAGAGAAAGAATAATTACAATGTGGGGCAGGGATTCTTGTACACAAAGCTTTACTAGAACTTGAAAAATGGATGCCAACCTGAGTTGAAGAAAATGAAAGAAGTAGTGGGAGGAATTTCATGTCAGAGATCATAAATCCAGTTTGAGTAATCTTCATTTTCTGAGATGACACTAGGTACTAACAAATGACTCTTCATGCTTGTGAAATAGGAAAATTAGGTTTACATGAACCTCATCCGGAACAAAGTATTTTGAACATAATATTCTGCAAAACTGGAAATAATTGCAGGAGCATGTGACTAAAAAGAAAATACAGTTCAAGGATTTAACAAGGAAAGCTTTCTGCTAATCAAAGTACAGACTCCAACCCTCAACTATTGCCATCAAAGTATGAAATAACATTAATGGATCACACATTCTTAAATGCACCTTATTGTTTTTCCCCCTTTAAACAATACAGATTTTATAGGACAAATATTAAGGACAGTGCTTCAGAGAACATGTGGATGTATAGGAACTGAGTACCAAGCAAAGTGCCATCTCAAGCCTTTTACTATGTAATAAAAATAGCACTTTGTTTTGAGAATTGGAAGCTTATCATTCTCACTTTCAGTGCAAACCTTTCCTGCATATCCAGGCATGCAAGAAAGGACAAGCAATGAACAGCAGGTAAGCCTTCTGCCCTTAACACTTTGGTTTATCTCCAGAACTTCAAATCCAGCAATGCTACTAAATAAATAAGGCACACTGAGACACAAACAGAAAGAGTATGCCAAGTGCTTTCATGTAAACAAGTGAAAGGCATCAAATTTAATTGTCAATAAGTGGGAGGATTTTCAAAGATGCAAACGGACAGCAAATGCAGAGTTCAAAAGGTATTCAGGGTTGGCCTAAATGATCTAATTGCTGCTGTAAATTTACAGCATTCCTTAAAACTATGAAGACTCCTGCACTGTTGTTAAAGGTTTTGGAACGTGTATCCACTACAAACACTATACTAATTACAATTAATTACGTTAATTTTCACTTATAATTTACACAGAGATTCTCCTAAAATGAAGCAGGCCAAGAACACATCCAAAGAGGTATTTCCTCTGCTAGGGCACAAAAGCATGCTGTGGTACCTGGCCTCCTGATCCTGGATCTTGCATAAAACCTATTAAAACTTTTCTGGCAGATCACAATTATCTGTGGCCTCTGTTACAAAGTACAATGCAGAGTCTGATCCATAGACCTTGGGAAAATAAAAAACAAACCAAAAAAACCCCACCCCAAACCAAATAAACAAATAAACAAACCACCACCCCTGAAATATTTTAGCTGGCTTTAAATTAGGGTAATTTTTACATTAATGATGCAGGCAAAGGTGCAGTCTCTGACCAGTGCTGCCATAAATATATTTTAGAAAGATATATTAGAGTAAAACAAACAAGATGTATCAGAGTAAAAGTCTACAACATTAATTCCATACTTGACATAAAATGTATGGAGCTAAAACAAAGCACAAAGCTTTCACAGTTCCTTCTAAAACTTCAGAAATCTTCCTGTGTTTCCAGTGTTACTTTGACTTGCTTTGAAGACTAATTCTTTGCCAGAGGTGCTATATAATTGCTTGTCTCATCTAACCTAAAGTGGAAACTGAGATTCAACAAATAAATATGCAAATATCTCCCAGTGATTTGTACTTCCTAAATATAATCCAAATGTTTGTTGAGATCCTATTTAACAATTTCCCAATGGATGCATTTCTTGCAACAGATTAAATGACAATAGGATCAGAAAGCCAACCGTACAGGGCTAAGAAACAAAGATAAGTCATTCTGTTATGAAAAATATTGGAAACAGTATGCTTAGCAGGGAAATGTGTCTGACTGGCTCAGTATTCAATTACTTGCCACACATTTACATCAAGGAAAAGCATTTTTCCCACCAGTGAAGAATTTAACTACATGAAGTGCAGGGAAAGGAAAAGAAAATCCATTGTGAAAGTCCTCTTCCACTGCTTTAGTCAAAATGGTTATCTTAGAATATGTCAGCTGGACAAACTGAAAATACAAAAATAAGATTAAAGATAGTGTATCTTCCCCTAGCAATCGGTAACTATGTGTTCCAGCCAGAGAAAACACTGGGAAAGCTACTGGAGGAGTTTTCCTTTGGCTCAGGAAACAGATGAGCAAGAGTTCTCCTAAGGCATTACTTACAAAGCCAAAAGCTGTTAAACTCAGTGGCGGCTAAAGCAAGTTACAACACAGTCTGCTCCAGACTGTGTGGACAGAGCCAAGCTGCAGTATAATAACATTTAGGGGAAAAAGGGAGCAAGCAGAGAAAACATACCTTATGGTTTTATCCCAAGCCTCAACCAGATTCATGTAGCTCTCTCAAGCAAGTCAGAATATGGATGTAGAAAAGGTTTTTTGCACAAAGAATGTTCACCTACAGAAGCACAGGTTCTACACTGGTATTTTCTAGTCTTTATACAAACCAAGTTTTCAGTTCCCAAATAAGAGAGACACTTTCTTTGCAAGACTATGCCACTTCCTGTCGTCGAGGAAGACTTTTCCAGTCCAACACATCACACCTTTCCTGTCATGCATTCTCTCTCAATTAATCAAATTTTTTTCTCTATGTCACTTTACCATCCCAAACACTTTGATCAAACCATTCTTACAGAACTGCTTTCTCTATTCCCCATTCCAATGTGAAATCTCTCACTTCATCTGTCCTTCCACATTTCTCCATGTCTACGGTTCATTTTCCTTTATTTTCTCAGAATTTCAGTTAAACCACATAAAATGGTGCATAAAGACTAGAGGGAAGTTTACAAAGCCACTGAAGTGGAAAACAGGCTGGAATTCTGAACTAAGGACTGTTTTTTGGTCAGCTGCGCAGTTCTAGCTCATTACATAAGAATGAGTGTAAAATCATTCTGCAGCTTCAAATAACTCCTATTTGTGTAATTTCCACTCCATTTAAGAATTAGTTGGAGCAACTGTACTGGCAATTTAAGGAAGGCAGAAGAAGTTAAGGGGATCTAAAAGGTTTTGATACAATGACTGCAATATTATCAGAACCAGGATTTAGGAACCTGGTTAGGATCCTTTCCTGTGAGGGTAGTGGGGCACTGAAGTTGCCCAGAGAAGCTGTGGGTGTCCAAACCCTGGAAGTGTTCAAGGCCAGGCTGGATGGGGCCTTGAGCCACCTGGTCAAGTGGAAGGTGTCCATATCTTAGGCAGGGGGGTTGGAATTAGATAACCTCTAAGGTCTCTTTCAACCCAAGCCACTCTATGATTTTATGATCCTATAAGAACAAGAAATTACTTTTTTCCCTTCTGTTATTATTTTATGTTCCTTTAATTATCTTATTTCAAGGAAGCAAGGAACAATAGAATTTAAACATAATTACGAATTCTAGTACATTTTTACAGCAGTCTGGTGTTTAACCTCTGTCTCTTTCCATATGTGAAAGCTGCAACTACAACCAACTTTCAGAAACAAAGTACATCAAATCCTCCCACTCAGAGTTGGAACACACCAGGGTCAGCCTGCCATTTTCCCACTGAAGACAGAACTTGTAGAAAGAAGTGAGCACTCCCTGTCATTTTCATTTAGCTTTTGCTGCTCCTGCAAAGCAGGAGCTCCTCCTATAAATCTAAGTATTTTCCAATCAATTTATTTTCAGAAATGGAATTTCAGGCCAGAAAAAGCACAACATCCTGTACCTCAAGAAAATCAGAGCTGGTGAACATCTTCACTGTGGCTACTTACCTGGAAATCTTGATGGGTTAGTACTGTCACTGTATTTTAAAGCAGCTCTACACTGAAAGTTTTACTACACTGTATGTCTTAACATTTTACAAACCCACTCTGTATCTACAAACTTAAGGCTCTCTGAATCAGCCCCAATCAGGGGGTGAGACTAACAGTGTCTCTGGTTAGCATCTTAATATAAAGGAAATCAGAAATGTCAAAACTTGTCATAACTGCTCAATAGTATTCTCTCTGTGTACTATATATCTACAACAACTAAAGGACTGTGACAAATTTTAACCTGACATCCTCAGAGTCAGCAAAAATTCAGTACTACTTTTCCTTGGTGACAGTCAGACATGGCAGGGAATACTTTCCCTAATTTCTGGGTGAACATCAGAGAAACCTGCTGCCGTTCTGTGATGTGCACATGCATTCAAGTTTCAGTTCAGAACACAATTTCCCTCCTGAAATTGTATTATTTTACCTTTACCTCTGTTTGTTCTTTTCAGTGATTATTAAATCAAAAAAGGATGATTGGTTTTTAAATTAATTTGTAAAAGGACAATGAATGATGCGGATAGCTAGAAGGATGGGAATGAGTTTCTAACAGATCAAAAGAGAGAGAGCACTAATGAGCAGATGTGTCCTGAAAGATTTTCTTAAATGCAAGCATGATGATGGTCACGAGACTGATCCATTACAAACAGAGGTCCACCCATCATGGTACCAGGGAAGAGCTCTTACTGACACTTGAGCAGAAAGAGAAAACAGCAGAAGGAGCCTCATCCAGTGGTTCACATTTGAAGAAAAAATAAAGTGGACTCCATTTAGTCCTTGCTCCCTCTGCAGACACAGGAGCACAAAATTCAAGTGATTGTTTCCCATCCTTCTGTCTGGTGAAGATCATGGGAGCTTACAGCTTTTGGAGGGAGCCCACAGACAGCTCATGTCCTCCAAGGGCCAAACTCTGCTACTGCGCTTGACAGAGCACCTGTCAAGATAAGAAATATTCCCTGCACACAATATTCTTTTGTACTACAAAGTGAAGCCTCTGAATAAAGAGCCCAGTAGATGACACGAGATCAAGGAATTAGAAAGTAACCAGTAAGTGCAACTCCATGGAGTCACCAGACTGTTCCCCTCAGTCATTGAGTTGGGCTGGCATGGCTGAGGCAGCTTTGTGACTGTAAACAAAGCCTTTCAAGCTGCCTTTTTTTTTTTTTAATGTAATTGTAACTGATCTAGTTCACCATACAACTCAAACCAATCAAACACAGATTCTTTTTGGGTTCTTTTTCCTTTTTTGGGAATAGGGGCTTTTTAACTTTGACATAAAGTGTTCTCTGTCAGGAACAAAATCAGCCATCAATCCTGGCTAGCTGGACCTGAAATCCATTAAAAAAATCTCTAGGATATACATGCATTTTACTTTGAACCTCCTGCTAGATTCCATTTGCACTTACTTGAGTAAAAAGTTAGAACTTCTCTCCCTGTCTGAGGGAACCAAAAATATTAGCACTGATTAAATATTTATTTTGTAGCAACATGAAATCTATCATGCTATTAAAAAATGTTTTGAATGATACCTCTTGAGCAAGACTACGACTTACAGCTTTTCTTTTTACTAAGCTAAACATTCAAAAAAAAATACAGCTGGTCCAAGAAAACTGTTTTGCTTTGGCAAACCATCAGACAGCACCTTCTGGTTTGCCAACACAGGCAGAATCTTATCTAACTGTGGGATGTGCTTGGATTTACTACCTATTAGCAAAACTCTTAAGAAGCACTGAAAGGTTCCAGCCCCTTTTACGTATTCTCAGTCAAATCTCATTATCTTCATGGTCTCAGTTTGCACACAAAAATACAGCAGCCTTTTCCCACCTTCTAGGGAAAAAATTAATATGAGAGTGTTAAATCTCATGTTACAAGGACTTCACTACTTTTACAACCTATGCTAAATAATTAAATGCACTTGTCAAATAACTGATTAGAGAACATTTTGTGCCTTGCTTGTATGTTTTTACTGTCTGTTGACCTCAGTTGACAAATTAAAATCACAGGGTCTCCAGCAAAAAAACTGAGACCTTAAAGTTGGAGTGGAGAAGAGCTGCGGGACAATTCTACATAGGATGTGATTAAAGAAACAGAACTGGATTAAAGCCACAGATGGGGAAACTGAAACAATAGAACCAAAGCTTGCTCTGAGGATGGTGCTGAATGAGAATGACCTAGAAGCAAATCTAGCTAATACCATCTAGATCTCTAGCAGCTTCTAGACAGGCTTTTGACCCTTAAAGTAAGCAAAAAGGAAGGTAATACATATTGCTTAGAGAGATTAGGACTAATATTATTCAGCCAACATTGACTTTTCCAACCTTAATTTTCTTATCCATATTTTCACAGTAATATATTGGGGGGGGGTGGGGAGGCTTTGACTAGTGCTATCAGGAGGGTGAAGACATCTGAAATATTCTGTAGTTAACCCATCTATTCTGCAGATGTAAGATCCCTCACGTCTGAAACAGAGGGGCTATGTGCAAAAGTCAAACAATTAGATGAGCAGCCTACCCCTCCACCACATCCATAAGGCAAGGTCATTTCTGTAATGTCAAAGACGAAGAGAATTTCTGACACAGTGCACATTTTCCTACCTGCCTTTCTTCACCACAGGCAGGTCTCTCTGAAGCCCATTCCATCCAGTAAGATGGTCCACACAGTCAAATGAAGCAGATGTATTCAAATGAACAGCTGTCTCTCCTGCTGATGGGAATTAATCTGTTTGGCCACCCTGGCAATTTTTCAGATGCGCTCTTCTAAAGGTTACTCAAAACCAAAAATTGTACAGCTGCAAATCCCTTCTGGTAGCAGCCAGACATATGCTGTACCAACCTGCTGCTACCAGAACCTCATCCAGTCTCCCAGGGCTGCAGCAAACAGCAGGATCTGCTGTCCTGAACATCACTGTGATGTCCAAGTTGGACCCTGTCAGTGAGTGCACACATGCAATCTGCTTTTCTTTCAATGTACTAGCCACCAAAAGCCACATTTCCATTAACCAGGAGAGAACATTCCTGATGCTCCCGTTCTCTCAGGGCAACAGAATTTCCCCGAATCAACACTTTTTGCAGAGTTCTGTAACAGTGAGCACAGCACTCTTGATTCTCATCTGAGCAGACATTGCAAGCACAGTGTAAGTACCAGGTACTTCTTTACACTGAATTGTGCTCCAACCTAGCATGGGGATTTAAAAGATTTAACAAACAGTGTATTTCTCTCTTGGAAGAGAGTTACCCAGGCAAAATCATGGATTCTTGAACAGGGGTTATTAAGTAAACAAAGTACAGGAAACAAGACTGAATAGCTTTCAGATGCAGTAAAACTAAGCTTTTAAAGCAAGTGCAGTTCTTAGATACAAACAATGAATTTGGGACTAGCAGTGCACTGGAGATGCACCAAAGGAACTCCCCAGACTTCAACACAACTGCTCTTTTCTGTCATCTGGAATGCTTTAACAGCATTAATTGCCTGAGCAGAAGAAATGCCAAGGAAACTCTCAGCGATAACCAAAGTCAATTTTGCAAGCTTGTGTGCCACTGTCCAGTAGAGGCACTTCTGCTGCGGTAGAAAACACTGTTTTCCTTTACATTAAATGACTTAGCCATAAGCTTGCACATGGAAGGAAATAGCAGCAATATGAGGTCTCAAATACATTACTAATGGGGAGGGCAATTTTCTTCCATGGTACTGCCTCCTCCACTCCTTTTCAGAACTGAAGTATCCATTAAGAGTGACTCATTGGTTGCAAAAACATGTGAAATAGAGACATCCTGAAGTTTGTTTTTAAATACTCTCCAAAGTCAGTACTACGGCTATCAGGAATTTGTGAAAATCCTAGGCATGTAATATATTTTCAAGAGACGCTGTGCAGAAGAAACCTCACACTAAAAAATCACAACTATTATTGCATAGCAACCAAGCAAACATGTTCGATTCCTGACTAACCAAAGTCTTTTCTCCTTTCACCACAGCCATGAATGCCTAACCTACTAGCAAGGGAAATTCACTATTTTTTATATTTATCCAGCATCTTGTCCTCTTTCTCCTTTCTCTCTTTCTTGAATGTCTATGAAAGCAGGTGGAGCCTGCACATGGAGGGACACAAACTTGCTTACCTCAACCACCTTATTTTAGTTTATCAAACCAAATGGTATCTCTCTTCTCTATTTAGTTCTACTATTGTTTTAGTCCAGTATTTTTTCCAATTCAGGTCAAGGCTGCCATGTGTAAACCATAAGTACATGCTGGTTCAGGCAGGGAGAGCAGTAGGGACGGTCAGGTACCAAGTGCAAATTACCTGCTGCCAGGCTGAGTATCAGGTATTCTGGAAAAAAAAAATCTTCCAATATTCCTGGGCTCACTCTTGAATTTATCCTGGATAATTTTACAGAAAAGCTTTTTCATAGATCTTTTTACAGCGCCAGAATTACATGAAAACTTTCCTGAATAAGTTTTTATCCCCACATAAAAAAGGACAACCAGGACAACTCTTTGCTATTCTTCCTGTCATGCTGTTGTGGAATTACACTGAACATTCCTGTAACAAAAGCTATGCAACCTAAGTACAGTAGGGTGACACAATTCCGAGCTCAAGTTGATAGATTTTTCCATTTGCAAGATTTTGCACAGTAATTCCTGATTAATTCTGGATGTTGAAATTAATGAGCTTATCAAAGTAACAAGAATGAGCCAGGGCTATTCTTGTTCAGCACGGTGTTTTGTGTTTCTTCTAGTATAAAATTACTTTTTTGATCTATTTTAATCTCTTCTCTATTAAAAGGATCTGCTGCCTCTTACCCAGTAAGACAAGAATACACTTCCCTGGAGCTGAAGAGAACTGAAAGATGAATGTCCTCCATTCTCAGTATTCCATGCAGGTCCCAGAGGAAACATACAAGTTACTACTTTTTCAGTTTTGGAGAAAGTAGATTATTTTATCCTAGGAATTCTACATAATTTGCTAAAAATGTCCCCTACCCTTTCTACTCGTAGGGATATTAAGAGTGGCTACAGAAGATGCTGTGTTAAAGACAATGGAGTTATGTTCACTGAGTAACTGAAGAAATTTCTGAACTCACTCAGGACTTTACTTGTATCACAGAAGGGATTCAATAAGCATCACAGAATAATTATTATTTTTCACTGAACTCAATAAAAAATGCAAACCACTAAATAAATCAGGTAAAACATTAGAAGATTATGCAGAAGGATGTGTTTATGGGCTGATCAGACAAGGGCAGGAACTGGCTCAGTATTGGTCCACGGGACTGAAGCACACAAAATGTACAAGCTCAGCAGCACTGAGAACCCACCACCGCCTCTCCGCAAGGATCTGCTCAAAGACTTTTCAACCTTTCACCACTGAAACAAGAGTGACCTGCTCCACCTCAGATTTTGGAAATTCTGTGGCAGCCTGTACCACATAAGAGCCTTTGTTGGGGGAGATGTGGATTTAAAAGGCCTGGAGGAACTCTCAGGGTAATCTGGTCTGACTTCCTGCCTGGCACAGCCTGTAATACCTCAAGCAGCAATTTCTTTACAAAGCACAAGAACTTGTAACTCTACTAGAAGATATTTCAGAAACAGATCTAATCTTGATTTAATTACTCCAAGTGATCTACCACATTCCTCTGTAAGCATTTCCAATGGTTAATTACACCCACAGTATCATAATTCCAACGTGAACTCCTCTTTCTTATCTTGCCATGTTTTTGTCTGTTGGAACCCTATCCCATCTCCCTATACTGATATTTTTAGATACTAACCACATCACACTTCAAAATTCTCTTACCTGAGATAAATAGTTTGCCTGCTTGGCAAACCAAAACAGGGATTCCTGAGTCAATCACACAGCCTCTGCGGTGCTGCATTAGAGACAGCTTTTGACTAAAGAGACTAAAAGAGAAAAGTGAGTTCAAATGCCAGGGGAAGGCACTGAACATCTTCCTTAACAAGCTTTTCCAGCTTCCATAGCACCCATTTGTGTTGACCTGGAAATTTGAGATGAACAGCACTGCGACCTGCATAGCTTCATTTTCAACCTAGCTGAAAAATTCCAGCTCAAACTGGATCAGTAGTTACTAAACACTACAGTCAACTTAGAAAGAAAAAGATGGCTGATGGCAGGTGGTTTTTACTGCCCATATGTCAAATCACATAAAAATGACCTGGTACTTCTGCAGGGACTGCCAAGGCAGAAATCCAGGAGTGAGCAATGTATACCCTAAAATACTTCCAGCTGTGACTCTGGTAAACAAAATAAGTAAATTTCCCCTTACTGCTGTCATGCTATATTACTTAGGCATATTACTTAGGTATTTGTATTAGAGTAGCATTCAGAGGCTCCACATAAGGCTCCCTTGTGTTAGGTGATCAACTACAGACACAGCAAGTTTAATTCATTTTTTCAACGTTTGCCCAGTGCTTGTATGGCTGAATCCTGGTAAAGAGACAGAAGGAGGACTTGTGTTCTTCCTGGATCATGGATGCTGATGAGATCAGTGTACAAAGACTGCTCAGAGCTAGAATTTCTCCTGGCATTTACTAAATCCCTGCACTACCCATGTGGTTCTCAACACATTATAAAGTTCCTGAGCTTCATTAGTCCTATTCCAGAAGGGTTTTCAGTACTTCTCACTGACTGGGTGAAAAACATCAGTCTCTTGTCAGAGATGTATTACATAATATCACACTTTTGTAGCTGCAAATAGATGCACATCCTCTCCATGTACCAATACAAAGTAAGAAATGCAAAGATAGTCTGCTATTTACACCACCATTTGTTATGACACCTCATTACTTTTTCACAACACTACTGTTTTTTCCATTAGTACTTCACATTTCTTCTCACTTGTGGTTTCTAGCAGTTTGTATTTTGCATACCTTAAATGCCTTTTTTTTTAAGCCTCTCTTCCCTATTCCAATGCCCCTCTACAAACTGGGAACACAGTTTATGCAGCCATATCAACTTTTACTGATGTCAACAGCTTTTTAAAAAATTTCTTTTGAACACTCTTCCATTTGGAAGCCATTTGGCTTGAAATAGGGGTACAAAATCCAGCTAACAATTCTGCAAAATTTTACTTTAAAAACTGATGCAAAAAATCAAACCAGGCAAATATGGGAGGAAAAGAAAACAAGAACCAACAACACTTCCCTTCCTTGGAATCCTGAGAATGACTATTATAATTGAAATATTAACTGTGACAGAAAAGTAATTATATATTTTTGTAATGCTCTGAACAGGTTCATACTTCAGCTGCCTGTCAGAACAACTTGCTGTTGTACACCTGGCTTTGTTATTTGACATAGATGCTTCATTTTCTAGGTGACACACCACATGAACATGAGCATCCTCACTAGCAATGGAAGAAATGGAAAGATAAAACCACTTTTTTAGTATCCCTTGCAGTTGGTAGCATATTGAAAGACCATCTTCTGCCTTTTGCCCATCTAGCGAATGACACACAATTCATTTTCAAAATGCAGCTGAATTATGTTATATATAAGGGGAAATATTCACTCTTGGAAGAGTTCACCCCTCCTTTACTCATTTAACTACATAACATATAAACTCCACCACCACATCTCAAAAAACCAAAAATCTGTGACCAAGCTGCTTATTTTATCAGCATATCCTCTAGTATTCCATTTTCAAACTGGAAGAAAGTGAAGATTTTCATTGACTATGTAGTGAAAACTATAGCATCTGCTGAAAAACTATTACTTCTAAATTCCTTCCAGGCAAAAAGAAGTTTCCAAATCTATTAAGGCATCTTATTTTGATTAAAGACCAAATAGCAGTTCAGTAACAACAACAACAACAACAAGTTAAATGTTGCTAGACTCCTTTTGCAATACTGTACTCTTTCTTTTTTGTGCTTTGACATACTGACCCAAACTGGGATCTACTAGTGAAATACTGAAATCTATTGGTGCAAGACCTAGCCTAAAATGCCGAGTATATTTGTTAAAATTATTTCCAATTAACTTGAATATCTTACTAAAGTGGAATATAAAAAAATTACCTTACCTTATTAAAGCTTCATTTTCTGTTCTTTCACTGAAAAGAGTAAAGAAATCTGTATTAAAGATCCATTTGGTAAAAAGAACCTTCTCAAATAACTATTTTAGCTTCACTTCAATTAACACCAAAACTAAAAGGTTCTTTTTACATAACCGTAGTAAGTCTCTATTATTTTGCAGGGTTAATCATTCTCAACACTCGAGTGGAGGCCTTTATTTATTTGCCATCTTAATTAGCCGCTCTGAACAAACATTTCAAATGCTTTGGAAATATCAATATAAACAACTGATCTCATCAATTCACCACCTAAACTACAGACTGATTAGACACATTCAGTAGGTTTATTTTCACTTCAAGCTGTATTTCATGAACAGTATTTGTGTTTGTATTGCCATTACTTTTATTGGACATTTGATATTTTCTATTATAAGATGGGTTTGCATTGCAGTATGCCCATTTAAAGAGTTTCTCAGCCTGGAAGGTTTTTTTTAAAGTAGCTATTTTCTGCTCAACCCCCAAACAGGTAGGGTCAGTGGCAGTTTAGACGAATGAAGCATCAACCCATTTCAATAAACACCTACTTCAGCTCAGCCTCTTTCTGTATGACACATTTGTCAACAACTTACCAACACACATCACAAAATTTAAAACAAACAAACAAAAAAAAAGCTTTAAGAGTATTCTGGGAAAGTTGAGGCATAACTCAGAACAATCAGTGAATGTTGAGGCCTGCAAAAGTATTAATTAACCTTTCATTTCTTTGTGAGTTTTTTTCAGTCCTTTACAACCAGGGAGAACTATCTGCAAGCATCAGCATTATAACTGGGAATTGGATTCTGGTAACGCTGAAGTAAATTGTTATTTTTTGTCACCAATGCATGCAAGAACAAAATCACACTTTTTCTTATTTCATTTCTAAATTAGTATAATATACAGCATGAAACAGAAAACAAAAAGCGAAGTCTAATAACATCTGACAATTATTAGCAGTATTTGTTGAAAAGCAGAGAAAGTCATGCTGAGTCACAGGCAAAGCATCTCAACCTCTAGCACTTTCTGTACACTTCATTAGCCATCAGTCAGTATGGTTAGAGATTTACAGATGAAGAGAAAACAAGGAGAGACCTTGTTCATCTTTGCCAAGGACAAATTTGAAGTTTGGCTTCAGAGCATGCAATCAATGCAATGTTGAAGAGATTAATTCTTTGCCCTACAGTGAAAATACTGTGATTTAGGGGACAGCAGGGTTAAAACAGGGTCTTCTAGGAATGAATCTGTCAATCAGAGGGAAACAAAGCTTAAGAGAATAGTAGAAGTGCCTCTTCCCTTCTTTTAGGGTATGGTCACCTGATATTTTTGAGAGACCTATAAAATGAGACTGTTTCACAAATGGAACAGGTAAACTTTAAAGAGAGACATTCCTGGAGTGCAGTGAATCACTGGATTAACCACCCGTTTTCAGAAAAGCCATGAGATCACATTTTTATGAGTCAGCTCACGAGAGCTGACATTTACAAAGTTGATTTCCCACAACAGAGTACCGGCACATGTGTACCTTTAAAGGAAGAAGAATAACTATAAGGTCATTTAATTACTTAGTCAAACATAAAATCCTCATAGGTTTAATTTTCCCACAGCTCCCCCTGGTAATCAGCTATTAAAACACGCATCAGTACCAGATTAATTCACATTCACCTGTTTGGCTTCAGGCACGGGTCACCCACAAAAGGTAATTTAAGAAAGATTTTGCATGCAAGAATCAAGGGACAGAACCAGTAAGTATTTTATCACTGGATGCTATGCAGGGTTTCAATAGGATTGAGTGGGATTTATTACAGCACAGCCAAATCCTTCTTACTTTTCTCATGCAAAACACCCATTGAAGCTAGCCAGAGTGCAACTGAGGACATACTGGATCCCTGATTCTCTGTTACTCACCTGTCACAATACTACTGTGGTCCACAGCACAAAGTTTCTGGGACCAGAATGGATCTTTCTGGGGAGGGATAGGAGTATCTTACAGGCTAGCCTGCTTTAACCAAATAGCAGGTACAAAAGCAAACCTGAAGAAGACTAAAAGTCATCCTGGACTTGTGACAAGATTCACAGTTTTAAAGCAAAGTACTTCTATGCTAGAAACACTCACATCACAAGCTGCTTTGAAGCATATTTAACGCATCCTACATATTTTTAAAAGAAGAATGAAAGCTTACTTTGGCAGGCTTTATAACTCCCAGAAAAAAAAGAAAAAAAAACACCACCCTGGCATGCTTAAAGAAACAATTTGCATAAGTTTTCCTAATCTGATCTAGCTGTTGATAACAGGACAGACTAAAATGAGAGCCATGAGCACCTTCTATCACAGGTTCTCACGGGCTCTGCTGCCTGTCTAGCCCGATTGTCTCAGTGGACATTTCTTCAAGAGGACCCATTACTATCTCCATCAGGTAGCAGGAAGCTTCTAGCCTCAGAAGATCTGGCTTTTATCCAAGTGGAGATAACCTCCACTCAAGTGTGCCCTGGATAAGTGCAGTTCAAGCATTCAATGGTCCCTGCAGAAGACTTAACCGGTTTCCTGCCTTATCTGCCTCGGACACCTTGGCAAAGAATTTAAAATTAAAATATATCTCCTGCTAACTGCTTGCACTGCCTTAATGCTTAATGCCTACTGCTTAGATGGAGGGGGAGAGCGCTACAGAAAAAAACAAAAAAGTAAAAAAAGTGAGGACATTTACATTGCAATATTCAGATGTGTCATTTTGCTAAGCATATGCCTCTTTACAGTAAAAACTATACTTGTTGCCAATCACCAAACGTGTTAACTTTGGACAGACTCTAGGAGGATTCTACCAGACTGCCTCAAAGGCACATCAGTACCATTAAGTTAAACTAAGTAGACAACTGTCCACACTCAGTGACAAGTGGCTCTGTAAATTCAACAGGGTATTTACAATTAATTATCCTTTCAATCCAGGTACCAAAAAAAAAAAAAAAAAAAAAGA
>VXBB01012553.1:867537-890097 GCA_013399915.1 Illadopsis cleaveri
TTTTTTTTTTTTTTTTTTTTTTTTTTTTTTTTTTTTTTTTTTAAGGGTGGAATAGGGATAAACTCCAATTAGGAGATGAACTGACTGAGTAAGATATCTGTTTAGGAACTACGTAGTAATGTATCAAAGTCAATCCACTGGAATTGCCTTTTGTGTTTATTTCGACCAAAGGAAAACAGAACAAAATATATATATCAAGGTATTCAAATTCAAAACTGGATTCATGCACATTGAAAACTTCAAATGCACAACTAGCAGGCAAGGGGAAACTGGTATTTCCATCACTTTAGATGCTCCATAAAAAAGGCTTTATTTACACTGGTAAAAAAAGATGGTGGTATTTGCATGTTTCTTCCAGTATATCACAGATACTACTCAGCTGCTGGGTTTATGAGGTACTTGCAATTGTAACTCAACAGACAAATCCTTTGTTATAAAGACAGAACAAATAATGGGGATTTACAAAGCTGTAATTATACTGAGAGGGCTTATGCGTAAGGATGTATTAAAAGAAATACTATAGGCAAAATAACTTTTTTTAAAAGAAATCCTCTGAGCATCATCACTGCTTATAGTAAGGGCTCTTTTACCATAAAAGGGATTTTAAATGCATGTGGTGCTAAAGGATGCCCGCAGACTCCACCAAGCTCCCCTACGTAGGCTGAAGCTGGTAGCATGTACCTGTTTTATAGTTAGCAAATGATATGAACAAGCAGGGCAAACCTTGAGCACAAAACAAACCACACTAAAGGCAGGTGATGCACTCCAGCAACCAACCAAAGCATGTCAGCTGCTGCAAGCCTTGGCAGTGAGTGGGGAGCAGGGCCCGAGAGCTGGAGCGTGCCCCAGCAGCCGCACTGTCAGCTGCACAACAGGCGTGAGCAGGACCACGGAGCGAGGAGCACCCCCGGCTACACGCCAGGCTCCTGGGAGGACACCAGCACCAGTGACACCACACCCATTAAGTAACACACCACCAAGGACAAAGACCATGTTCTTGCTTTGCACTGGTCCATCTCGTCTCTTACACAGGAGCAGGATGCCCGAAACCACGGAGGATGCAGCCAGTATTTTGGATCTCCTGTTTCACCAGCAGCCTCCCAAGTACAGGTGTTCCCAGTGCACCAGAGACCTGTGGCTGGTTGCACAGCATTCCCCAGGAGACCCACTCCAGTTACAGCCGTGCCCTGAGGATGCTTTGAAGCTGGCTGGCAGCCAGCTTGTCCCAACAGCGATAAAACACAAAAGCAAAGATGACTTCAAGCATCCCACTGTCTGAATTAAAGATGATGTTAGGTTTCACTTCAATATATTCCATGAGCAGAACATAGCTGAGAAGTAATTTTACTATTTGATGCACATTTTTTATTTTGTAATGGTCACCACAATTTCTACTCTTGTTAAGTCACAATGATTTCTACATCTCCTCACAGTAAAGCATGGAGCTGGGAATCACAAAGTCAAAACACTTTGTAGAAATTTATTCTGAGATGGTTTTGACCTTACTAGCTTATTGGTAAACTAAAATGGCAGAATCTGACAGTTATTCAAGAAAATACAGTAAATAAAATTGGAATTACTTTCCCAAACCTCTTCTCTAAGATCAGTGATTCATTTTCCTAGTTTAGATTTTTTAAATAACTGATTACTGGTATCAGTCTCATGCAATTCTGTATTGGATTTTTAAGGTTACACCTGAACACATTGGAACAGTTGCTAGTGCAATGTGTGACCAGAAAAAATTACACTACTTGATCATTAATTGCTTTTATGGAGACAGGCACTATGATTAATTAGATGGTCAAGGGAATTCCAGATCCATGCAAAAGACATCAGTTGCACTGAATATGTTTTCCAAGCATAACCTTTTTTTAAATATGCAATAATTACAATGTTTTGTCTTCTGGCATGGATCCTCGAACCAGTCAGGGCTGCAGGAAGGCAGTGCAACAGGAATGCAGAAGGAGGAATAAAGTGGTAGGAGGCACGTGGAACAAACTCAAGGCACAAGGGGGCTGAGTGGTCCCAATTTGACTGGAGGGAGGAATGCGCAGCATCACCTCTACTATCCTTCCACATCAACATAAAGCTGGTGGTGACAGGAGATGCTCAAAGCCTGCTACAGAGGAGACAGACAGGGAAAATAGAGGCAGAGGTTCATAGTCTTCCAGCCTAATCCCTCTGATGCATGATTCCATGTCCATAGGCAATATTAAGACACAAAATATTCTACTTTCTTTCTTTTCTATTTCATTCAGAAAACGTTTTCGTAATTGTTTAGTTTCCTGTTTAAAAGGAAGGCGTTCAGAAAGTGTTTGGACAATGCTTTCATGCACATGGTGTGATTCTTGGAGCTGTCCTATACAGGGCAAGGAGTTGGACTCCATGATCCTTTGATCCTTGTGGGTCCCTTCCAGCTCAGGATATTCTGTGATTCTATGACAAAGCAAGTGAATTTAACAGCTAAGCTACAATGGATTAGAAAGCCACATTTTCAGTTTTACAAACCAGAAGAGATTTTGCTACATATTTCAACTTTGGTGTTTGATCCTGAAACTAAAAAAACCCAAAACAATCTATAATTTTTGTATTTGGGATCAGTCATACGGACTACGTAATGGAAAAGCTCTATAATTTATCTGAATCGTTATTTTATTTTGTTCTCTCGTAGTTCCAATTGTTCATTGTTAATTAGATCCAGCCACAACAACTCATTGTGCAAAAGGCATACTCTGTTTTAATCAAAATCTTGGACAGCATTTTGGATGGCATCTTTAAAAACTTGGACAGAACACTCTGTGGTTTCCTCACCGATGAAGAATCAAAATGATTAACTATGAACACATCTTCCACTGGATGCTGACAACTTATTATCAGATTATTTGATGAGCAGCTCCTTGTTTCATGGAACTATTTTAGATTTCCTTCTGTTTTGTACCTGCTTTCTTTACTCAGAACATTAATGAACTGAAAACCTGACCCATAGGACACATCCATGGTGAACCCTTAAATATTTTTTTAATTTCCATTTTATGCTGTGCTGAAAATGATGCTGTAAACACAAAATATGACTGTGACGGTCTCATATATCTGAAATCACATCTTTTTATCTATAACGTTCTATAATTATTTTCCCAATTGTTTTAGCACTGAAGAGAAATGACCAGTGTTTGGGGATGAAATACACCAACAAGCTCATGCTTATGGACTGTCTTCATAGATGTATTTTGGGGACAATGCACTGGTTCAGATTATCCTCACAGGTAGTTACTGGTGACAAAAATCTGAACAACGTTTCCTTGGCAAAAATAAACACAGCACACCACTTTTATCTACCAATATATAAATTGCCATTTGATGAAACTTGATTTTGGTGCAGCTGTTTTAAGAACCTTTGCTAGATTGTACATTTTGCTCCATAAGATTCAGTTTTTCTTTCATGTCAGGCTGCTTAGCAGCTTCCTGTTGGAGTGAGTCCAGAGGAGGCCATGAAAATGGTAAGAGGGTTGGAGAACGTCTATGATGAAGACAGGCTGAGAGAGTTCAGGTTGTTCAGTCTGAAGATGAAAAGGCTCTGGGGTGACCTTGGAGCACCTTCCAGCACCTAAGGAGTGCCTACAAGAGAGCTGGAGAGGGACTTTTTACAAGGACATGAACACACAGGATAAGGCAGAATGGCTTTAAAGTGAAATAGAGTAGGCTTAGATAAGATATTAGGAAGAAATTCTTTACTATGAGGATGGCGAGGCACTGGAACAGGTTTTCCTGAGAAGTTCTGGATGCCTCAACCTGGACATATTCAAGGCAAGGGTGCATAAGGCTTTGAGCAACCTGATCAAGTGGAAGGCATCTCTGCCCTTGGCATGTCCCCTCCAACTTAAACCATTCTATGATTCTGTGATTCCATGAAATAGCCACAAAATCAGTGTTGTAAGGGCTGTAAAGAGAAAATTACAGGGGATTCTATGTTGCAGTATACAAAAATAGCAGAACCTAACACGCTGTCCGGCCATCAGTTATGTCTGCTTACCTTCCCCTTGCATTAATACAGGTAATAATAACACAATTGTTTTATAATAAATGACATTATATCATAAATTATACTATCATCACATTGTATTATGCAATTGCAGACAGATGTAAAAATCTGTTTGATTTTGATCTTCTAACTTTTTCAAACTATTTAAAGCTTTCAAACACAGTCTGGAAGGAAATGTAATAAGCTCAGTTTGCACATACAAGTGGTGATTTTGGATGCCTGGGTACTTCTCTGACCATCTGAAACATCTTTAATGGAATCTTGTTTCCAGGAAGAACTGAATACCATCTTTCAGATGTTTTAGGTTACACACTCTAAAATGGCCTTTTGCCAAATCATGAGTCACTTTTGAAAATTTAAGGTCCTGTATCTAGTATCAAAACCCAACAAAAAATAAATTCCTTAACTATTATCAGAATAGCACCATAATTTGGAGAAAATTAAAGATCTAGAAACTAGACTTTGGCTAGTTTCTTTCCTACAGCAAAACAAAACACAACAGCCAAGGTTTTCAACTGGCTAGGCTAGTTAAAAACAAACAAAAAAACAAACACAAAAATAAGCCTCTTTCTTAACTGGAGGAAAAAATACTTTAGATTGCTCACAAATTAAACAATTTCTGCCTGTGTTTCAGAAGAAAAATCATAATAGCAATAATTAAAGCTTCTCTCCTTTTTTGACATGGTACGTAATGCTACATCAGCCCATTTCAAGCACTGTGCCTCTAAAAGTTTAAACTAAACATATCGTATTTCCACCACTGAATATAAATGCTAAGGATCAAAATTCCCCAAAATTTACCTAGTAAAATTAGCATAAGTAGCGGTTTGCCTGCACAACATTTGAAGAATTGACATTCCAAAACTCTTAATTCCACAATTGTGCTTTGCCCCAAAAAAAGGCACTGGAAAGCAGAGACTGATGAAACAGCAGCCTGCTTCCTTGTCACAACTTTTTTTTCCATAATTTCAAGCAAGTTTTGCAAAGTGACTGACAGACATACAGTTTCAGGGAGAAAAAAAAAAATCATCATAGCTGAAATTGTGTTGATTGAATGCTACAGCATGGCAGACAGCAGCTCTATATGCCAGCACAGGAGGAAAAAAAACCTCAATTGCTTTTAATAGACAGGCATTTAGTGTAACTAGTATAATCTGAAGTGACATTTTCCCCTGTCTATTATGTAAGCTGAAAGCTAAACTTGTGCTTTGATACAGTATGTTGCCTAAGTACAACACACTGCCTTATCAGCTTTCTCTCAATTTTTAATGTATTTTAGTAGCAAAGAAGGGGGGACTTATCACATCTTTGAGATTCCTTCTTAATATCCTGTTTTCTTCCATTCTGTGTTCATGTTGCCACACAGACAGGCTTCAATAGGAAGTGTTCTTTGCTCAGCTAGCACAGTTCATATTCTATGTCTAAAAATCTCTCTGAGAATTTTAACTCTCCACAGAAAATAATTTAAAAGGTAAAGAAAAATCCAGGAAATTCAAAGAAAAGAAGAAATCAAAAGACAAAACAAAGAAAAGATGGAATTTAAAACGTCAAGGGCAGTCAATCCATTTTACCAGCATCATTCCCTAACACCACTTTTTCAAAATTTCAGGAAAAGAAGAGAAAAAGCAAGGAAATGGGTAGTTAAAGGCATCACCATTTTTATATCCTGGGCATCTTCCAGAATGTGTGAACATCTACCTTTGCAGCTGCAATTATCCTTGACAAGATTTTCAAAATGGCACTCAGCAGCAGCCTTAGAGAGATCAGAACTTCCCGCAGAAAGAGCAAAACAGACTTGCTCTGCTAAAACAGGAGTTTATGACTCCAAGATACTCAATAATTCTTTTCCAATCTTTCTGTCCATCTATCTACTGTTACTCATCTCTGTGCTGCCCGTGGATAAAGTTGATAACTTAATCAGTAACCCTTTCAAGATAGCTCCGAAAAACTGACTTGCCTTTAAAGTATTTTGATAGACAAATAAAGCTGTCTATTTTGATAGACAAATAAAGCTGTCTAAGTGCCAAGGAGTCTGCATATTTAAGATTCAGTTCTCAAAGAAGTGAGTGATTAAAATCTAGTGATTTTGCAAGACAAGTTCACAAGGGCTATAAATACAACATATAACACGAAAAGACCTCACCAGCCAGACGTCTGAATACCAGAAGGAGACACAAGGCATAAAAGAAATCAAACCTTCAAAAACAGCGTACCAAATTGATTAGGCAACACTGGAAGAATGAGTCTTGAAGGAGACACTTTATTGTGTATATGCGCCAAACATGTATATTATTTTTCTTAAAGGACCTATCTTGCAGTATCCTGGTAGCACTTCAGGAGTTCATGTCCCACCTGCCTTCCGTGTGTATCCCACAATAAACAATACTTCCTCCTTTAGAAGAATATCCCTTTCAGGTACATATCACTTCCTGAAAAGGTACTAAAAATGTCCTACCATGATGCCTTCAGAGCTGCATCACAAGGAATCTCTGACTTTCCCAACATGAAGCAGGAGCACTCAGCACATATGCAGACAACACTGCAAAGCACGTTGGATTACTTATGGGTGCAAGAGAGGTGCTGACCACTCACCCAGCTCTACAGACCATGATGCAGTCTGTAAATCTCCCCCTCTTGCTTAGAACTGCAGGTCTGCTGAGCCATGACACTGATGGTACCCCGTGGATCTGACAGAAAGCCTCCTCCATGTGAAGCCTTTTGCCAAGAGCATTGAGGGGGATGTAAGCAGGCACAGCACTGGCTCACAGAGCACCCAGGGGTGCCATGCCCAGGAGGTGCCAATACCCAGCCCTCCCCTGACACAAAACCCTCCCCACAGACAGAGCAGAGCCCACGAGCACCCCTGCGAGCCATCCAGACACAAGATCAGGAAAAAAGTTTGAAAAAGCCTTACAAGAGGACAGAAATCTATGAAACTGCTAACAGAGTCACGCAGAAACCTCAAGATGCTCATGCAGGAAGCAGTGACTGGAATTTCAAATATGAAATATACCATCTACCCTATACCAGACAGTGTTTTTTGTTTTCTATTGAAATTTAGTACAGAGGCTGAGAAGACTTTCTATGCCCACTAACTGGAGAGGGCTGTGAAACCAGAAATGGCCCATGCTCTGCCCTTTTTCAGAAAATAGATGCTGAATGAGACAAGCAGTGGGGAAAAACAACCTTAAGCTCATCACAAAGGAATATTTGTTGTCATTACAGCACAAAAACCATATGGCAGGAGCATATTTCCATTTAGCTTTCTTTGTGTTGGTTCCTCTTTTATATCAGGCGTCGAGCTGGCCAGGCTGACAGTCATCTTCATTTACCTGGCAGACCCTTGCTGCAGGTAAGGTCTTCACATCATGACAGTGTTGCTAACATTTTCCCCATAATTATTTTTGCTCAGTATTCTAATCTCCAGGTCCAAAAGGAAGGAAGAGCTTCAAACACTTGGAAGAGGTGCCTCCTCCTAAAGAGAATTATCCAGAAAAACTGCAATTCAAAATTAATAAAGCCTCACGTCTTTTCTACAGAGGTTTTTTGAGTCCTATATGCAGAGGAGAGTTTGTCATTTATCAGGCAGCAGAAAGGGAAGGGCTTTCTACCAGGTGATTTTGAAATTCTTGGTCAAAGGTTAACTTGGTTTTTAACTTCAAAGTACAGAAAAACAGGGAGGTTGAAAGAATACAGTAAAACTTCAGAGGGATATTACCAACCTGAAACCAGGCTATGAAGGCATGTGAAGCTGCCTTCTGTGCTACACCTTTCCTTGCTCTTGGTTTCATAGGCAGTTCCTAAGAAGGGAAAAGGCAAAGTCCGTTTGGGAAAGTTGAAAATATAATCAGATTTTTCTGGCTGGCAGCACCAAAGGTAGAAAGGCAGTTTCACTAATTAAGATCTGAACTTCTGCTTCAACTTCAATTTTTCATAATGTTACTAGATATTCTAAAATACGGTACTCATTCATTGCAGGGTGCAGCACCCGCAGGGCAGTGAGTAATGGTTTTACTCTTGCTTCAGTACTGGCAGCAGCATGTTGGACTGGAAAATGAACCTCTATTTCCTATCTACTTTTACAATCAGTTTATCTATCATCTCCTCAATTCTTACCCCCATATGCACACTAGAAACAAAACATTTAAATCTCAGTACTACGCTGAAATACATTCACAATGCTGCCACTGACAGCTCACCGGCGACACTGACTTGTAACTGAGGACAGCATTTGGCCCCAACCAGTACATCTGCAGTCTGTATGAAAAATTCATGAGCTAAATCTTTTCACTTCTTTTATAAATAGGAGACAAAACGAGCGAGTCATCACTTAGTCAGCCAGGGAATGATTCAAAATCTAAACCTAGGATATCATGTTAAGGAAAGGAACTGGTAATAGATACAAAGTATATTTTCTTCCCTCAGCAGCAAAAAGGACAAGATTAAGTTTTTCTATTTTACACCCTTTTTTTGTTGCTTCCATTAATTGAAAATGTATACAATGCTAAGTTAACATAGCAGTAAGATACCAGACACAAAATAGAAATCTGTAGGATTATATGCCCAGATGTATTTTGCTGCAGCCCTGAAGTCATACATGTTACTGAGTTCTGGTTTATTTGCAAGCTTTCCTGTTTCTCAAAGCACAAACATTACTTCTGTATTTTGGACTAGTTCTATATTATGAGGTGATATTAGCTGAGGAGGTGACAGCTGGCAGGAACTTTTTGAATGGAAGGATCTCATTCTAACTGATACACACAGAGCTCTGTATTAGCTCTCACAAGACGCACTGTTTACTAAAGATGATTACCCACAAGTAAATAATGAGTCATGATATCCTCCAAAAAGCAAACACACAGAGTTAAAGAATAATTTCTAACATGGGTAACCAAACAGCACTGAAAATTGAATCACTCAGGTGCATTTGTCCTAATTAAGTGTTAAAAACCAGAAATGCTATAGAAAATAGCCATAATTACATAAAAATATGTTGGAAGATCTTGAAAAGACTGTATCTCTTTTCTTATGACTGTAAAGCACCATTTACAAATGGGTAACATACAAATAGGTAAATGCAGTCTTAAATATATGCAGGTACAAACAGAAAAGGGATTTTTATTTGGACAACACAACACAAACCAAGGTAATTTTGTCATTCTTGACGGATTAGTACTCTATCCTTACAAACAATTCAGACCAAACATATTGGAATTCAGGCAAGAAAGCAGCACAAATTTAACACCATAATTATAACAGGGATGCAAACTGCTCATTTTTATTATATGTTATCAGATAACTTCCTAGCACTCTGGGAATTTAATGTCAGGAAATTCATCTCCAGATGACCACCAACAGTGATGAAATAGTCTCTCCTTCATTATTGCTACTTCCATATGCATTTTATTTCTAATACTACCTTATACATTTCTAAAACCACCACGAGGCTCCAAAAGTTCCTCAGGGGAATACGATGACAGAATGGAGATTACGAAAAATAGGTTTACAGTCACTATTCACCTGTAAGGATTTTGCCTGAAACTGTTTGCTCCCAGCCATTCTGCAGAGCCACCCAGACACCTGTGAAGCTCATCAGCAGTTTTAGAAGACCAGTTAAATGGAATCCAGTGATCCTTACAACTTTGCAGCAGCTGAGAGTGGTGGCTCTGGAGTAACAACAGGAGTTAAAGATCACAAACATACTCTACTGGAACTGCGACTTTTCATTTAATCTTCTGAAATGTTTCCTTGTAAGGACTATACTAGAACAAGTTGGATTCTTAAAACTAAAAAATCAAAAATTAAGAACAATAAGGAATTATGTGAATATAGGACAAAACAAGCATCTAACTTGCTTTCTTTGTGAGCATCACTGTATTAGAAAAAGATCCAGTTGAAATGGGTGTTGTCCAAATGTTAGGACTAATACTCTTTGCTTGATGTGCTACATTCTGAAATTAAGTTGTCAGGATATATTTGAAAATTTCATGGGGATGAAAGAGTCTCATTAGATTTCTTTGCACTGAAAAGCACTGAAGTTCTACTGTGACACCTCTGTTCAAATCCAGGTATGACCACCCCATTTTGGGGAGTGCTGCCCAGCTGGGGTACCAAGCAACTAAAGGAACAAAAGCTGGTAATTCTGACATGGAGACAGGAATGCTTTTTTCCCTTTCTTCCCTGTGTACTACTTCTAGAATTAGTCTTGAAATGTAATCTCTTGTGCTTTGACCAACCTACAATCTTCATATACTTAGTCACGGTTTGGATTTTTCAAGATTACGTGATTTTAAATCACAAGTTTCACAAAAGCTGTTGTAACATTTTAAACAGCTTTTTGTTTGGTTTTTTTTTGAGAAGGACCAGACAGCCAGTGAAATGGCCAACCACAGCATGGATCTCACAACCTGCCCTGCAAGTTTTCTAAATTACAGACACAATTCTGAATTAGGGTCGCCTATAACCTGCAATTCTGCAAGGTCCTCCTCCTTTTCTGGCAGACTGGTGATTATTAAAATCACTGAAAAGGCACCGAGTAGCTTTAGCTGCCAATGCTCCTCACAAGAGAAATGGCACTTCTTCCCTGACAATCCACAACTCTTAAAATACTACCAAAAAGAAAAGGAAAAGAAAGAAAAGATCAGTGCAGTCAGAGCACTTCAACTAGAATAAAGACTCCTTTAGGGCACTTTAACTTCCAGTCTGAAGCTTAAAGGGAAAATTAAATAAAATCTAAAATGTCACACAGCACTTACAAGATTGCATATGCTTACTTCAGGCAAATACCACTGAATCCTATTTTTGCTATATCTTGCTTCATATTATTGCATATGCTTGACTAAGGAAAAGTATTACACTTAAATAAGGAAATATTTCCATGTATTTTCCTTTCTCCTTTCCACGATGTAAATGCCCCATATTCTCAATGCTGTTACACTAGAGTTAAACTAGGTCAAAGGCATTTAGTGTTCAAAACCAGGACATGTCACTAATGTCACCAAAAATGATCATACAAGAGGGGACTTCAGTAGCTGCCTACCCCTCATTCTACCAAAGTTTTATTGTTCTATAGTACACAGCTGCTGGTGCTTTACACAACTTAATTCCTATCCACCACTTTCAGATCACACACAGACCAAAGTCTAGAAAGTAAATCCCCTTGCTAAAATTTTAAAACTCTTCACTTTTTGCAGTAAGTTTTTACCAAAACTTTCAGTCAATACAGACAAGGTCACTAACAGATGTATACAGACACTTTGCAGTCTTTTCTAGTTTAATTCTTGTTTAACACTCTCTATTATTTTTCCAAATCCTGCCTGAATTCTTTCCCATTTAATCTCTTCTGGCTAGGAAAAAAATAAACAAAGAGCAGTACACAAAAGGGAATGTAGTGTTCTAGGACTGGGCTTGTATGAGCTACAGGAAAATGGTACAGAACTGAGAAGTGCTGGGATAGCTGTAGCATGATGCCATGACCTCTGTTTACAGCCACAAATTACATCAGCAAAGGGACAGTGTTCTGCATGACCCTGCATTGCTTAATTTTCTCTCTTTTTTTATCATTACTGCGCCTGTCTTCACTTTACTGATTCTGGTTACTTCCTCCAACTTGATAACGGTCTAACCAAACACATACTTCTACACGTCCAAGCAGAAGACCCAATTTTACTGTCAACACAGCCAGATCAAAGCAGCCAACCTGTTATGGAAACAGCAAGGCCAACACCCTAATAATGCCCCAATTTCTTCTGTTAACCAAAGAGATAAAATTATCCTTAATTAACAAAGTGTAATTCAGCAGAAACATAACTTGAACATAAGTACTGAAAGAAAGTGAAATTCATTAACTCAAAAATACAATGCATTTACTCCCAGAAATTCAGCTACTGATCAACAAAATGTTGAGAAGATACAAAAATACGTGCTATGCTGCACATCCAGAGATAATAGAACAGTACAGTATCTTAATTCAGTAGGTTTTGCTCTATTTTGCTCTATTAATGTTGATTAGAGGACATTAGCTTGGATCACAAAGGGAACAGCATTAATTGCATTCAGTATCAATACCACTGACTAACTGATATACAGGAGTATAAGGAGCTTTGAGTTTTCACAAACTTTTACCAAGTTTTTCATAAAGATATGTGTAAACAAGAAATGCAACAATATTCAGCAATGAGATTCCACATTATAACAGGAAAAAAAAAACAACAAATCCAAACAAAACAAAACTAAGGTAACTGTCTGAAGAAAAATACATAAGAGCATGGTATAAATTTAATCCCCAAATCAAGATATTAGACTTGCCATATACACAGATGCAGATGGCTGGGTAAACCGATTCCAAATTTAGCACTGTAGATAAAATTACTTCCATCTTAAAAACACCCTGTAAGCAGATCATTTTGCTCACAAAACTGTTGAGCTTTGGAAAACAGCAAGCTTGTATCACCTACCTTTATTCTTGCCTTTCTTGATTCTCCAGCCATAATAGCCATGGAATACAATCTCATTAAGTTTCATTTTGGAGTCCTGACCCCGATTTCAAACATTGAAGGAAAACATGCATTTATTAAACATACGTAATGTTGACCAAATTTCAAAAATCATTGTTGGGATCAGAGATTTTTCTTTCTGACATTTCATTTCTGGGCACTGCTTAAGGTCATAATCTGCCTGTAATACTCACTGAGACTTTTTCACATGGAAATGAGGCAGTAATTCCACCCCTTTGATACTACTTAAAAGGTAGCTTGTTCACCACCAGGAACATCATTGCAGAAAACACAGAAAATCCAAGTAAATTAACACTATAGTACCACAAAGACTGCTGGCATCTGCTGGCTATAACTTAGTAGCTTAGATATGCTATGCTGAGACAGAATATAAAAGGTGTGACACCAGACATCATTTTTTCTGACTCAAAATGCATCCACCAAAAAATGCAAAAAGCATGCAACAAGCACAAATCGCTGAAGATTACCCTCAGTACGGATAAGCTCAGCAAAAGTTAAGCGATTAGACTCTAACTTCTCATCTGTCCATCTGCTTTTCCCACTTTGTCCTGCTCTCCATATGGGAAAACAGGTGAGGTCTTGAATTACTCATATGCAGCTCTGTAGTTTTGCCCACACCCTTCTTCCTGTTACACCATCGCCCAAGTGTTGAGAAATCTGGAGCTCCTAACAGAGATTGCAGATCTTAACTTCACACAGCAATAGGTAAAGCTCAGTCCTATTCTATCGTATGCCTTGCAACATCTGCCAGGTTTAGTCTTTCAAATTCCTCCTGCTTAATGCTTTTTCTGGGTTTAAATATTTCTTCTCTTAAAGAAGAAAAAAACCCGACATTGAGATCTCCACAATCCTAATTTGCAAATTGTTTCAAGCTCATTGTTAGATTCAAGCAAATTGTTAAATTACCTTCCAAAGCAAACAGAGCAATGTCATAGTACTCTCACATCCCAAACACAGACCGTCTTAAGACTGTGCAGGGTTCACAATGCCTTTGCTGCTTTCAGCTGCCCATGTTCACACAAATGGCTTTCGGTGACTCCAGGAGATCTTTGAAAAAGTACGGGATGTTCCACTCATCCAAGCTATTTAAAGGAGCAAGACCTAAAGGAATGTTGATAAGATTAGGCATGATGTATAAGGAAACATTTAGAAAGAAAACATTAGAAAAGAAAATCAGACTGTAGATTTTGATCTTGTAGATCTGGGCTCCAGTGGTAAAGGTCTCCCTTTACATATCTTTCTTGCACCATCAAATAATTAATTCAGCTGCAGACTTGTGATCACCAAAACAGACTACAGCTATATTTATACAGACACGTTTTGAAGAGGCTGAGGTCAAGTTAATTTGGCTTGGAGCTGAACTTCACAAAGAAGAGTCCAAGCTTTTTGTCTTATTGCACACTACATTTGTGCAACCAGCAAGCAATATCCTGTCAGCAATTCAATTCCCCTTTTCCTTCTATCTCCACCATAAATTGCTGATAAACATTCCTGCTAGTCCTAAGCTGAGGAAACAAAGTATGTTAAAAACATTGTGAAATGCATTTTTTTCAGGAAAAAGGCAGCCTGCACTGTTGTTGCAAAACACGGGCCAAACTAATGTGAACTTATATTATAGGCATGAATTTCTAGCTGCCATTTGTGGAGGAGCTCTATCGATGAGCAAAGGTAAAGAGATGTCTCGTACACACCTGGCTGCCAGCCAGTGTCCACACTGGTCCCCACAGGGCTGCCTCATGAGTAGGTATAGCAGCAATGGGAGAGGGAAGATGGCTTGAGTTCGGGTTTTGCGGCTGCAATTCCACCACTTTCTTGCTTTCAGAACTTGGGCTTCTCGCTAGAGAGACAAGTAACCCTAGAAAGAGACTTCTGAAAACGCACTGGGATCCAAACTGGACAGCAAAGATTGAGGGAAAGGGGAGGGCAAAGGTTCACAGAGTAGTCTACTTATGTAAATTCGGCTCTTTACATTTACATTCCTATGAGCAAAGTATAATCAGAAAATTACTACTAAACAGCAGGCAAGTCCTGGCTCCTTTCTAAGCCTATGATTCTTTCTATGGGATCAAAGGCAGTGATCCTGAGAACTGACCTCTTATGTGCAAAGGTGAGAGCATGAATTCTCTAAGTTTTAAGTAAGCTCCTAACTCTGATCTGTGCATGGAAAATGCATTTAGAGCATTTAGGGTCTTTAAAGTTACAGAGACGCTTCAGTTGTTTGCGTAGACAGGAGCAATATGATTTGCTCTGTTAATTTGGTATAAATTCATGATATTTTTTACTCTCTCGAATTTATTATGGGCAAGCCTGGCAGACCAGCTTAATTTGAAAGTGTGCTCTACACTTCCCCCTGAATGAACCTACCCTAAATTATTTTGTTTTTCACTCAGGTCTACCAAAGTAAACTGCAATTCTCTTTCAAAAGCTTTTCAGAAAGTTTCAGTCAAGGAATGCCTGAGGCTGGAGAGGACCTCTGCAGACTGTTCAGTCCACCACCCTGCTCAATTGAGCAGGGTCACCTGGAGCAGGTTGCCCTGGACCACGTCCACCTGTTCTTTTAGTATCTCCAGGTATGGAGATGTCACAATGTCTCTGGGCAACCTGTACACAGTGTCTTGCTATTTCTGCAGAAGTAGCAAAGGAAATGTTTGGGGTTGGGCTTTTTTCTATATGCAAATTTTTAAATTCTTTTTCTTTCAACTGCTTGAATTTTATTCCTTGGAAGAGAACCTGTAACTTGGCGAGAAAGGAGCTTATGACAAGGATGAATCCTGCTGTCCCTGTGAAAATATAGTCAAAATGGGAAAGGGGGAAGGGGGCTTGCCTAAGTCTATTTCTGCTTCACAAACATTTCTTGTAGAACTTGAAAAAAAACCATGTTTCATCCAGTTTCTTGAATTTACAAGCTATCAAGTATTTCAGAAAATGTGAAGACAACTGAAAATAGAAGGGAGCACACTCTATATACATATGGTTTTCCATGTACATGGTTCCATGCAAGGAAAGTGGCACTGAAGAGAAGCCACTGCAGAGCCAAAGCAAGGAGACTTATCCATGTCACTGCAAGCAGGATGGAGAGATGAGTATGGCGAGCTCAGGGAACTGCTCTATAGAGACAGTATGACCAGAGCCCTTCCTCCCTTGGGAATTATAGAATCCAGCACTTTCCTCAGGTCATGCTATTCCCACTTGTGCCTAATCTCCAAGCACAGAAAGTACTTCCCAAAACTAAGGGAGTGCTTTGATATGAGGTCTCTTGAAGAGATAACAGTAGAAGAACCTTCTGCCTTGCAAAACACACTCCCACCATCCACCCACTGGAAAGTCATGGCCAGAATGGCTGCAAGCAGATTCCCCTCATCCTACAGTGAGAGTGGCAGCAGGTGAGATTCATCTTCCCTGGGCAGAGGATGAAAGCAAACAGCCTTCCTAGGCGGCCTGACTACCAGAGCAGTCTCTGGGTTCTCCCAGAGTTCAATGCAAATGAAGACAGCTGCCATCAAGATGGTATCTTGTGCAACAACCTACCCGGCAAGAAACAAGGCTTCATGCATTTTGGAGGCTATCATAATTTTTGTCCAAGTCACACAGCACGTGTCAATGCTCACATACACTGCCAGGGGCAGGGTAGGGGTTCCAGGGAGGGAGATGCCAAATGGCAGTGGGACTGGGGACAAAAAAAACTCTCCAAGAACTCAATAATTAGTAATGCGAAAAGTCAAGAAGGCAAAAGCACAGGTTCTGGCCAACACAATGGCAAGTGAGATTCCTGTCATTGGCTTACCCCTTCTGGTGGCAAGAAGAGCCCATAAGAAAGAACCAGGTGCATGGTAGCTGCCTTCAAGGTCAGCTAGATTCAGAAATGGAGCAACTGACAGGATGTTCTAAGGGGAAAGAAGGTCAGGGATGCTATCTCCATGCATAAGACACTTCAGAAAAATGAAATGTCTCTTAGCATTCCTCTCCCATTTCTGGCACAAGAGAAAACTGAGGTGTCTGAGGCATGGGACTGGTGGCAGGGTAAACAGGACAAGTAAAAGAAATAAAGAGAGCTAAACGGTTTGCAACAATTAAATATGAAGCTGGGTAATCAGGTTAGAAACCTTCATGGTACAGAGGTGATTTTCAACTCAAAATTCACAACCAGTGAAAAATTACTGTTCTACATGTATAACGCACAGGTAAGGACCACATGCTCACAACATTCTACATAACCAACTGCATTCCCTGTGATCTGATCCCAGGTTCCCTGGATTCAAATAAAGAGGAAGTGTAGTTTTCAAGGATGACAATTATTACATAGGGCTAAACACCCTGAAAAGTGAAGCAATACCATCCATGGGCTCTAAACCTTAGTTTACCTGCATATATTCAAAGACACCTGAATTAAGGCTGCACATCAAACTCTAATACTGGCATTTCTTCTCCTTTCTTTAACCTTAATATTATCAGCAACTTCTGCAGTTAAAGAGTTGATCCAAGTCCTCTGGCCCAAGCTGTTTTATTCTGGTCACATAGAGAATTTCAATAAACCAAATCACTTCAGTAAGTCACATCAGTGAATTGGACACAAAACAAAATACATGTATAGTTGAGCACTGCATAGGAAGTACTCTGTGTTCCAGACACAATTTTCTCAGTATTTTTAGAAATAAAATTATACTTTAATATTTAACTGAAGTAATTATTTTGCTTTAAAAATTAAATTCGTCACAAAAACTCTGTGGGGGAATATTCTTTTAGTGCATACATGCATGGTCATGTGTATTCTGGAATTACATGGATACAACTCTGTACAGACTCTTTCCCTGTTTATCTAACTGGATAATGCATTTCACCTTATCTTTTTTTAATGAGAAAAAATGCAGTATGGAAAGTAAGACACCTAAGTTATAAAAGAAGACTCAAGCTAAACCCTTCAATTTCCTGAAGGGAGGAACACAGTTATTTTAAGCCTTATACATAAATGCTACAGTTCATAATTATACTTTGAAGCATCTTGCGCACAAACATGCACATTTTTTAAAAAATATGTATGAAATATTAAAAATAAAAGAGGGCCAGGAACAAGTTAATAAATCATGGAAATATAACTATTTCAATGTAAAGCTAGAAAACAGTATAAAGTCAAATGAAGGCAATCCTACCTGTCAAAAATTGCAAGAAGGTAGGCAAATGGACCAGGAATGATTTTGTGCTAAAGGTCAGAGAAAAAAAACAACACTAAAGAAGAAACAATTCATTCAATTGTTCAATTTATTAGTGCTTATTCTCAACTGTTCAATTTATTAGTGCTTATTCTTTCCACTGGTAAGAAACCAAGCAGCAGCAGCACTCCATACCTGCTGAAGTACAGCTGGGCTGGAGCACATGGCATAGCAGAATCAAGAGAAACAATGCAAAATCATGAGTGGGAGGTGTGGCGATAACAGGATACTAAAGGGGGCCAAGGTGCAAGACCAAGTCAGTGCAAGAAAGATGTGAAGGTCTACAAATGAAAACATAAGAAAGGAAAAGGCCCACAGTTCAAGAATCTTGTACAGATGTAGATAATGACAGCAAACATGACACATGCCTCAAGGAAGCCAACTTGCAATGGTGATGAAAACAGCTCTTCCTACCCACAGAAGTATATTTTTCTTGTGGATGTTTTGAAAATGGTTTATCCATACGCATGTCACTAAGATATCAGTTAGTGAGCAATTGTTCAAGGATCCAACTACAAAAGTAGTTGAGAGATACTTCTAATTTTCTTCAGAGCTCCTTTATTTTCCTACACAACAGCTGCTACAAAGCACATCTTACTGTTAAGTAACATTGATGCGGTACCTGTGGCATGCAGTTCATGCCAACCACCTCCCATGAAGTAGTCAAGAAGACACTCAAACATCAGCACCAAAATAGGCAAAAAAAATTTGCAGGTGAGCAGAATGAACTTTTGCCCAAGATAAAACAGTAATCATTGTGTATGCAAACATACAAGTGATTTGGTTCAACATGTAGCAACTTCACCCAGCAGAAGAAAGACTTTTACACTTGGTTTGACTCTAAATTCACTTGATGAGACATTGATCTTCTTGCTGCTTTCTACCTTACTGTTAGGCAGCTTGACAATCAACCCTTTTATTTCTTCCAATGGATCATTAATGCCCTAATTTATTGGGTTAGGTTCACCAGAGGACACAGAACAGTTCTGTAGTCTAGAATGATCACACTGCCTTCATGCGTATAATCTAATTATAACATAAGAGTATTTGCCCTTTTAGTTCATCAGTAAAAATTATTACAGCTTCTCTATATTTAAGACACTTGAGGATATAAAGTATTTTTTTAAAGTGTGGTTTAATCCTTTATTCTTTCATTAGTTCACTAGCTTCACAGGATATTTAATTTCTAATAAGCTAAAATGGGTTAGAGTAAAATGAGAATTTTTATGACCAAAAGCATTCAGAACTTCTGTATTTCAAAAAAACCATTTTATTTGCTTTCAGTTTACTCCTCTCTAGTTGCGGGCTTACATGCACTTTGGCAGTGTGACCATACACTGAAAAGGTTAACAACAGAAACAACTTTTTCAACCAGTCTTTTTACTTGCATTGTCCCCCTACCATGACCACATTTAAATTAAGTAGTTGTGATGAATAATGAAAACAATCTCATTCACGTGTTGTGAATTAAATGAGAGAAACAACTTATGCAAGACTCAATTACTTTATTCAAAATGTCCTCTTGGACCACATACAACTGATGGAATAACAAAGAATTAAAGGAATACAATTCTTTAATCTTTACACAGAAATTTATAGTCTGCCCTTGATTTAAATGACAAAGGTTCTCATAACATATGCATTGTTTGTTTAGTTATTCCTGCACAATACATAAAATCCTAGCTCACCAATAAGAAGTGAGATTATTTCTCCACTGTATCATATCATTAATGAAAAGTTTAAAGAATGCCAGCAGCAGTACTGCCACACTAGTGACCATGTGAATTATTCTGCTAACTTTTTCGATAGGATAAATTACACCAAGGAGTTCCCCTGGATTAAGACTTCCTCACCCACCCTGAGGCATGCCTTCAGTTAAGCAGACAGAAGGAAAGCACCTTGGTGACTTGGCAGAATTCAGCTGTCACACACCTGAAGAGCTACCAAACAGCTTTTATTTATTTATTTACTTAAATGGGGCCATGCAGGAGAGAATCTAGGACTACATACATAGCCATTTCTGATATTTGGAAAGAAGGGAACAAAGACAAACTGTGGAAATACTACGAAAATCCTTCCTGATTGATCCTCTGACCCTCTCTGACAGAGAATTCACACATTTAGATCCTGGCCATAATCTCTGCAAACCCATGGCATGGATGTGCTGCCTCAGTCCCTGCAGGTAGGTGGAGAGTGCCCCAGCACTACCTCCACCTTTCCCCCCGAGGCCAGATTCTCACGTGTTTTGGAAATCCCAGAGGAAAAAAGGACAAGATGGAGAAAAGATGCAGCTCTGCACTGCTACCCTGCACCTTGCATTACAGTTCTGCTTTCTGCGATGACAGCCATCTCTCATTTAAGAGCAAATTTGTTTGGCTGGGAAAATTAGCACTTGGAAATCCAAGGCATGAGGGCTCATAGTAATTGTGCTTCTCCTGCCTTCCTCATCTCAGCCTATTTACCTGAGCTTCTTTCACATGCATGCCTCTTTTGCGTTCTTCAACTTTTAGTAACAAGCAAACCCCAAATCAGTAAATCAGAATATGATGGTGGAGAGATAATGAGCTCCAGAATTTCCTTTTCCAAGGAGCCAAAATTCCTGGTCTCACCCTGCTGGTGGCAAATGAGATTCTTGCTGGAGGATGTCCTGCCTAAAATCAGGTGGGTTTTTTTGTGGTTTCATCCCTTGACTCCCTTCCAAATGGAATCAAATTTCAAGACAGGCTACACTAGACAACAAACTCTGACAAACTTCCATGATTTAAGTTTAGCAATTCTTCTCCTCCCTACTTTCTCTTGGCTGGATTTTTACATATAGCCAAGAGGAAAAATCTTGCTTATCATCAACAACAGGGAAGCCAGGAGAGGATATATGCCTACCACAGGTATGTGTTATTCTGCAAGCTTCTTCACAGAACACCAGTATCTGTTATCACTAACAACTTTCTCCCCTTCACATTCGTAAGAAAAAAAAAACCCACAAAACAAAAGGGAGCAAACAACCATATACAGGACAAGGGAAGTACAACATAGACATCAGAGAAAGCACGTCTTAGGACTTCAGTCATCTCACTACTGCAAGCTCTTTGAAAAATACCTGACGAAATCTGTCTTCAGTGTAAGAAGGCTTCAGCAAAAGCACTTCCACTTTTTCCAAAATCACCCATGTCATCCTCACATAATAGGAAATGATCAGATAATAAAATTAACATTGTAGCATATAAGAGAGTGAATAAAAACACCACTTTCTATTAAGCAAAAGAACATTCTCACAGAGAGACAGCACACAAAAAAAAATTGACTTTATATAATGGCTTGGATATGCAATGAATTTCAAAAGGACTGAACAATTTGGAGTAGCCACGATGTGCTCAACACCAGCTCATACAAGACTTTATCCAAAACCAGTAAAAATCAATGGCAGATTTTCCATCAGCTCTAACAGACTTCAGTTTGTGCCCTTCCAGTACTGGAAATCAGAGTCCACAGAGTTAAAAGCAGATAAAAACCACAGCTAAATCCTGCCTTTTCCAACATGGAGCCAAAAGACATTTGAATTTCCATCCAGCAAATGCGCCCTCGGTTTCACAACTGGTACGTCAGGACTAGATTATTCCATCATTAGCAAGTAACAATGGAACACACCAGCTCATCCAAAGGTCACCAATTCAAACAAACTGGAAGAAGGCTGAGACTAATTTAAGGGTCTTGGGACTAATATGAAGGGTGATTTCATGCCAGTTAGTAGAAAAGAAAAAAAAGCCACGTCAGGAAGGAAGTAGGCATACACAGTTTCACAAAACTTTTGTTGTTACTGTGCCTTAAACAGCTGTTCTATGAGAAAGTGAAGGGCTATACTTTCCAGTGATTTACTCCAGCTTCTTCTCTTTAAAAATGGCTATATATTCACATAGCTGTGTTATTTTGTGTTCAAAGTAAGGAAGAAAACTCAAGCCTCTCTGTGAGGCAATGCAACTAACCAATGCAACTGCATTGATTAGTCTCCTGAAATCTAAATTGTTATTACGGAAATTTCTTATAAAAGAGCAAACCCTTTGCTCTGTTGTTTCAGTTTTTCTTCTCAAATGTTTATTCAGAAGGGAAAACAGGAACCAGAAAATCTAGAAAATTGTATCCATACACAAGTCGTACTGAACTGCAAAAGGAAAACAAACCATTTTTTATAAAAATATGCAGTCTATCAATTATGCAAACATATATATACGACAGACTAAGTTTTGTAAGTAAACGCTAAATATGTTACTATAACTAGCAGATGGCTCAGTTCGAATGCACGAATTTTGTGTTAAAATTCTAAAGGGAACACTGTAGAAAAAAAGAGTCCCGTTTGCCTTCCTGGTCAGACCTGGTATTTATTACAGCATTTTTAACCTGTGTTTCACCCTCCTCCATCCGGATCACAGGAGGGGAAAACAAGGTTTCGGGGGACCACGGGGCGATGGGGCTCCTACCAATCACCCAGAACAGGTGCGATCCTTCCTTCCTACCGGCACCTGGCTTCACGGGGCTGACAATTTTGCCTTTTCCCTGTTACTCGTACACTGCCTGATCAATCCACCCACTACAGCTTCCAAGCCTTCCCCGTCTATATTTAGTTAACAATTAACACATTTGGCTTTTTAACTTCGCGGATTTCTGTCGTTGTTGTTGTTGTCGCCGCCGCTTTAGCAAGTCAAATAGAAAACTTCAATGGATAAACTCTTAACGGGGAAATACCACCTATGCTGCAAACATAAATAAATCAGGAAGCGCCGGCAGCCGCGCACGCCGCCTCTCC
>VXBB01012553.1:890499-902578 GCA_013399915.1 Illadopsis cleaveri
CCGGCGGGGAGCGCGGCGCTTTTCTGCTCCGGATAGTAAGATCCCGTGCCCGTGGGTCGTCCTGCCAGAGGGACGCGGGCACGGGAAAGGAGGAGGATTCCCCGTGGTCTGAGGCCGAAGGTAGCGGCCCCCGCTAACAACTGTGCCGCGCCTCAGCCTCTGGAGTGAGCAGCCGAGGCAGCCACGGCTCTGCGCAAACACAAAGTTAAAGGGCTGGTTGATGGCACGTCCTGCATCCGGCTGGGTTGTCCCGCTGTTGACTCGCATGCTTTTCCCATGGGCTTTGACAGGCACACCCTGCTGCGAGGCCTCTCTCCCAAGGGTGCGGGCAGCCTCGGTGGCTGCCGGCGGCTGACAGTCTCCTCTCTGCAAGGATGCCCAGTGAGGGCTCTCCCCTTGCCCCTGCATCTCTGAGCTTGGGGAACCAAGGGGTCAGGGTGTGACGGCAGCTGGATAGCCCAGCTGCCCTGCTGACAGTTGATCGATGCAGAAGTCAGCAGCAATGAGGTGGCTGTAATCAGCACACCGGCTCTGACAGGAAAATGAAGACTGATGGGCCTCTGGGCTACAAAACCGAGGTAAATTGGGTCTCAGAAACATGATCACCCCACCTCAGGCCAGCATAAATGCTGCTCCTTGCTCTTAGCAAGGCAAGCAGGTCTGGGAGGCTGTAGGTTTCCTGGCCTTCAGCCATGTTCAGAAGAATGTCCTCAGAAAAAGATGACAGTACATCCCCACCACCCATCTCTTTTTTGTGAGGTAGGGAAAGCAAGGGAGGGGTACCCTGAGTCTCATTAACAGCTATCAGCTTGAGCAAGTAAGATGGCGTCTGAAGTAAAAGGCGTGAAAGCAATAGCTACTTGAAAGAATAAGATCAGTTTGTTTTTCCTTAAGGAATTACAGGAATATTAAAGCCTTCTTGCAGTTATAAATCATTTAATGCAAATCATTTAATCCAAACAGAATTTTTACAGGCTCATGAGGCTCACTCATTTTGCCAAGAGTGAGTCATGTACAAATAAAATGAAACCAACAAAGAAAAGAGCTCTCATACCATGTGTATGTGGGTGATCCTTTGAAAAACTTGTAATTATTTTTTTAACTCTACCACAGCCAGGAAGACAGGTTTGTAAAGCAAGAACAAACCTTGATAGCTGTGGCCCATCCACATGTACTTTTTCCTTCACCCAGGAAGTAACACAACAGGTCTTCTTGTCAGGTTAAGGACAGCAATGGCCATCTAATGTATCAGCAGTCCCTCAAACGCCTTGATTTCAAACCCAGTTTGAATGTTGACATACTAAGGCAGCGAAAGACTTTTCGAAAAAATGAAAATAATGTTAAGTGATTAATACTTAGTAAAAGATTGCAGTAGGCAGTTAATCCCTCACTTAAGGGTTAGTTAAGGACTTGAGTTAGACCTCATTCTTCACTCCCCATGTCATAAATATGTGCTGCTAAACACAGAGCACAGCATGAGCCAGTGGGGTGGTGATGCACTGCTCTGAAATGACTAAAATGCAGGGACACAAAACCATGTGATGGTGAGAATGGGAGCCTTACAATGTGTCATCATCCCCATCGAATTAAACCAACACAGAACACCATTCACTGATGGCAACAGCAAATATTTGTGGATATTAGAGAGGTATGACTTCCTCCTGTATTCTGATGCCAATCCCCTGTATCTTTTGGAATAGGTATGTCAAAATATCTCAAAGTGTTTCTCTAGCCACCTACTTTGCATGAGGACAGATGCCCCTGGCTCCTCACATGACCACAGTTTCCCTTCCATCTGCTTAGGAAGAGGATGATACTTGCATAGGAACTGTAAGTCCTCAGATTTGGGAAATCCAAGACCCTAAGCCCTCTGCGACTTTCACTATCAGTGTCCCCCCCCAGTGCCTGAAACGCCACTCCTGTTTGGCAAAAACAAAGGTCCTGTTGTTCTCTTTGAGTTTCAGGGATCTGCTGGGACTATCGTGCATTCACATAAATGCTGTTCTTAGCAGCTGTGAAATGAGGGTTCAGTACAACTACAGGACACAGAGCCTCTGAAACCCTGCAGTATCGGTGCTGCCTGACCTGGAGCAGGCACTAAAGAGGAAGAGAGGATCAGAGGGAGACAGCACATACTTTGTACCAGGACAGTAATGACAGCATTTTCCTCCTCTCTGAGAAGCAAAGTTCAGGTCATGTACAGGCACAATTTCCCACTGCATCAGTTATGCCCGTGACTTTGTTCCCAAATGCAGGCATCAGAAACTTCCCTTCAATCTAAAAGCAACCTAACACTGACCTCATCAAATCCCTAGGAATGCCTAGGATGTAATCCAGCTCTGAGATGAGCTGGAAGAAAATCTGTACACCTTTCAGGGCAAAAGGCTCTTGTCAGTGAAACCATATTTTCTTTTGCATTTTAACACAACAGCTTAACTTGGTACCTTGGTGGATTTCAGCTTTTTATCCTTTATTGCTCTCAATTTGCTTTTCCTCTTAAGTAATTTTTGTCTGGCTTTCACATCTCAGGGCTGTGCAGGCAGGGGAGAGGTTTAGTTTCTTCGGGCTCTCTAATGGTAATGGACATGGTGCATCTTACATCAGCTACCAGATTTCCTTGTTACTGGTTGGTTTGTTTTGCTCTACAGATCTTTGATTTTAGGGTGGTTGTTTGGTGTAAAGGTTTCTGGGATTCCAACAATTTGGCACATCAGTTCTGATACAAATGACTTTGTGTTTTTCTCAGAAGTACTACACACCTCACCTGTTCCATTTTTAATTTGTTTGTACACAAGGAGGCAGAGAGCACAATGAAAAATGAGTTAAGCTGAATCACTTGACCACCTAGCACACATTATCTGGTGGACAGCAGACCCTCTAATCATTTTCTGAAGGAGGGTCTTACAAGACAGGGGTTTTATTTGCAATTTCCCAGGCAATTTTCTTACTTCCTGAGTACTACAGTGCATGAAGACACGGTGATTAAAGATGAAAACAATCATGGTAAAGCAGCAGTTTTAAAATACTCCAGTCTGCTGATTAAATGAAAATTTCACCTTTTGGCAGACAAATAGAATCCAAAACATTTTGTTTCAAAAATGTTTAAAGGAGTGTGAAAATCAAGAAGCATACATGCCCCTTTTCATTTTTAGACTACTAGGAGTGAGTCAGCACAGCAGGAAAGCATCCTGTGTGAGTCCCTCTTTAAATGATGGATAAGCAATGCTTATACACACAACAAAACTAATGGGCAGTACGTGACAACAATTACTTTAGATTAATTTCCATTCATTATTAATGCTAGCTGAGGCCAATCTTCTCTAAATGCCATGAAACACTTCAAAAAACATTTTGGTGTTAACTGAAGGTATTTGGCCAACATCTTCTACTCTTTGTCTGGGGCAAATATCCATTTCCTAAAAAAAAAAAAAAAGGAAAATAAACCAGAATTACTGTATACTGTTTCTTTTCCTCTTCATTTTCCATTTTCCAATACAGTGTAATATATGTCTGTTTCAAGATTTCTGGGGAATATAAAAATAATCTAATGTAATAATACTTTGCTTTTGTACATAGATCCAATTCCATCCTACCGCCAGAATTCAAGGGGAACCACAGCGGATGTGTGAGAACAGAAGAGAAATCAATGAAAATTGAGACAAATAGGAAAGAAAAATAAATAACAAGAAGGAAAGCAAAATAGAGAGAAACAAATCTGGAGGCACACTCTAACCTCCAATGCACAGTTCATATCCATTTTTGATCTATCACAAAAAAACACAGCAGGGAGTTTTTTTCAAGTTATGCAGGGTTGCACATGACACAGGAAATTAGTGCTCAGTCCACAAAACCAAATGAACATGGGCAAAAATTCTGAACTGAAAGAAAACTGTAAGATTAAATTCTTACCCAAAATTTATTTTTAAGATCTGTGTTTCTAAATTGCAGCAAGAAACTATTGGGGAAAACAGGTCTCAGTTCTCTGAGACAGAAGCCAGCTTCCAGACTAAACAGGAATTTGTGTATGCTCTCCTTTTTATTCCAAAAGCTATTTTACTTAAAAAGGCTGTTTGGACTGTTATCAAGGAATGATGTGGAGGTTCAAGGAAGTTCAAAACAGATCAGACAATTTATGGCTGACAAGTCCATCAATGGCCAATAAACATGATGGTGCAATCCAGTGAAATTTCTGGTTTAGGAAATTCCCATATCCTCTGACTGCCAGAAGTTATGAAATCCTACACTTGTTCTATTTCTTCCAGTCTTTCTGCAAGTATCTTCTACTCATCAGACAAGGGCAACTGGGTTAGATAGACTGCTAGAGTAAACAAAACCAGTAGTTCATTCTTCTTAAACTCTAAACAGATAATCAAGACCATTCTTGTCCTAGTGCCATCTGTGATGACTTTTTTTTAATGAGTCATGGCTCCAAATTTCATGATAGTGAACCTAGTTTGGATTTTCCAAAAACACATGTCAGAAGCAACTTCACATTAATAAATTAATATTAATGCAAAAAGTAGATGACAAATGACAGGCTTCAGTAGCTCAGATCTGTAGCTTTTCCTTCATACCAAATGGGATGGTCAAGCAGCACACTAGTAAGGACAGCCCATCAGGCAAGAAGAAATAGCATTTAACTGGCCTGCAGAAAAGCTTCTAGTTTGAAGTGGTTGTGGCAGCACCAAAGGCTTGCCACACAGTTCCCTTTCAGCAGTGGACAAGGAACATCTCTTTTGAGAAGAATCAAATGAAGAGTGAACATAGCTGGGAGGGAAGGTGGAGTGGGAAGATGTGTAGAAGTCCTATTGAAACCCCTGTCCCAAACTGCAGTGGTTTGCATTAAAAGATTAGGGCTTGGAAAGGCTCCTTCAGTTGGAATAATTTTGACTGGGTTACTCTAAGGCAAAGCTAAAACACACTGGGGAGAGTCTTGATTTTGAAGGCCTGACAGAAGCAAGAGCTTTGCAAGTTCTCTCGTTCCTAATCCAAGACCATATGGAGCTCAACTACCAGGTGGGTGGGTGCATTAATTGAGGGATTGAGCAGCTTGTCCTATTCTAAATCAACTTGTTCTTCATAACTGATCATTTCTATGGAAAAAAGAGCAAGAAAGATAGACATGCTGGGAAACAACCTCCACCTTAGAGTAAAAATAACAAAATCTAGGAATTGAGATTCCACCTTTCTACTAAGTTCAGAACAGAAGGTAGAAGCCTGCCATCTCTACTCTGGAGAAGATGAGGTCATCTACTCATTTCAGTAAGTAAAAACATGTAAAATAATGCTCTATAATCTTCCCATTCACCCTCCGCTCTTGCTTTAGCAATATTTTGCTAAGCTTTATTTTAGCAGGCCTAACACATGCAACAAATGAGATCACTTTACCATCTTAATCCTGAATCCATTCATAGCTGAATTTCTGGAAGATTTTAGAGCTATGCACAGAGTTTTCATGGAAGTATTTTGGTTCCTAAATTCTCTTGAGAGAACTGGAACAGAAATATTACCCTGGTGCTAGCAGAAATGCTGTAATGGATAGCACTATAATTTTATTAGTTAAGAATGGTTTGCCATTTTCTGCCCCAAGTATAGCACATAGTGTAGTAAATGTACCTGCTCAGTGTAATATGTAGTGCTCGTAGATTTTCAACAGTCATATTTCAGTAAACACCAAATTAGACTCAATTTGCCTGACATACAAGAGGAAAGCATCCTCCAAGTGTGATTATGGGCTTCATGTTGTGATATTTAGTGCCTGATTTAGTAGCTAATAGTGTCTGCAAAAGAAGCAGTTCCTTCCTCTAGAAGAACTGATTTGTCAGGAATCCCAGAAGGTACTTTGGAGGCCAGCTTGAAAAAAATCCTCTCTGTAGGAAGGAAGAAGAAGGAAGGAAGAGTCCTACTTTAGTCAAAACTGTGGCTTTTCAAGTGACCTTCAAGCAGTGCAACAGAGTGGCAGTGTTACCTGGTGTACAAAAAGCTTTGCAGAGGGAAGTGGCTCAGTATAAGCTCTTGCTTGACTTTTGAAGAGTAAGTATAGCAACTCCTGGCATAGCTATGCATAGCAGTGCTACACTTTAAGATACCCAGTCAGCTGAAACCCAGTAACATTAGGATTAAAAACTTACTTATGACCCAAATGCAATAAGAATTAGTGTGGAAACACCTACAGGTCCTTCCTGATGCGCTCAGACCCACGGCTATGAACTCCTGGAACAAATTAGAAACTGGCACTACCGTAATAGCTGGGTATCTCATTTCTTTAGGATACATCTGAATGAGCAAAACATGAACAAACAAGCAATGGATGATACAGATAAGTTGCTAATTCCAACATGCAGGAACCTCCTGCTTGTTAACTTATCCACCCTAGTCAGTCCTCTGACTGTAGAAAAAACAATCCACCAAATCTATACTTGTGTACCAGGGAAATAAACAAATTATAAATGCACAGAGACAGGCTGAACCACTTGCATGTTGTTTTTAAATTATCTTTATGAAAACGAGAACTTGGGAAGGAGCTGGGATGATTAGAAACTGATGATGGCATACGCTACTGGCTTCTCCTTCCTCAAAACATATCACTTCATTTCTTTAAATTCACTAGGTCTTCAGACACACCAAGAGCAGTTACTTATTCTTCCTAAAGACTTTTAGAAAGCTGCTATTTAAACTTCACACACTGTGGAAAGGAAATAAACATTTCAGGAAATCTTGCCTGTTTAAACCACTTTTTAATAGTCTAATAATTTTTTAAAAACAACAATTTGAGTTTTGCCAAAAGTATCACTACAAACCAGAATTAAAGTGCTTCCCCACCCTGATTATAGAATTCCTGAAATAACATAATAATAACCTGAAGGGAGGAAATTCTCTCTAAAAAAATGTGCATTTACAGTTCACTATAGCACTGTTTTTCATCATTCAACATTGAAAATGTCCATTAATAAAATAGAACTCTTTTGTTTTATAACAATTCTGGTGCAAAATCTTCTTTTTGAAACTCTAATTGATCCTTCAAATGAGCTTTATTAATCATTGACGTAAAACTGGCAAAATCCTACCCCGTACTTTGGCAACCTTTCAAAATGTCCAATTAGGTCAAATCAAGAAAGTCCCAGAAACCAATTACAGCAGCACTTCCAAGCCAAAAAATCTCATTGTATTCTGAAAAAACTGCAACATTATAGAAAAAAAGAACCAAAATCCCTCACTGTTGCTTTGGTTATGCACCTGAATTACCACTGTAGAAACGTGCCAAACAGCCACTCCTTGAACTACATCAGTTAATGATATTTGCTCACAAATTTTATTTATTAGTGCCATAAATGTCACCAAGCAGTTTGCCACAAGGAACAGTGCCAGCCAGCTCCTTAATCTGTCAAGCGAACCCTTGCTCCCCTTCAGCATTTTTATGTACATCTCATCTCCAGTGCTCTAATTGCACGTGCACACAACGTCTCCACCTTTTTTATGAGTTTCATGTGTTCTGTATCTCACCTGCATGTTTGTACATTAACAACTATGTTGACAATGTGATAAAAACAGTCTTGGCGGCAAGAACAATAGCGACCTTTATCTAACTTCTCAAGAATGTGGTCTTTGCTTCAGCAGAACTTCTGCACGTACAGCCCCATGGTGCTGGTGGGCTGTTTGAGGTGTGTTTTGCTGCCAATCCTAATCCCACCACCCACAGTTAAGAATTAATTAGGACTTGAGGATGCCAGAGGGAGGCAAACCAAACAAAAATAGCATTTTAATTAACTGCAAACAATAATTAAGATTTTGCATTATGTTTAGCATCTGTATATTTCTGGACTTACTGCAGTGATTCTGAACCTAATGAGATCATCCATCTAAATCCCAGAGGACTGGACAGATCTTAGATCCTAAGTACATCTTCTATAATATCTCAAAACAGTAAATAACTCATTCACCCTTACTATGAAGATCCATAATTAAAAATTTTTAAAAAACATGACTGTAGATGAACTTAAATCCATATAACCTGGTCAGACTAAAGGAGAACAAAATGTGCGCACATAGAGCAAGTAGAGTCTGAGTTTCCAGTTCCAGATGTTTACCTGTTCTGCCATTTCATAACACAGTGGTCCCTACTTTACCATACTTAGTTATTTAGTTGATTAATTTTTTACATATTTATTTACTTACTTACTTATTTATAGTCTCCTTTTACTTTTTTATTAACCTGTCATTATCCCAATAAAATTAGGAAGGCGGTGTTATATGACATATTTTTGCCAGTCATAAAAGTTACTTGCAACATTTTCCACTCTAATGTTCTTTAATTACAATGTTGAGACTCAGAGTCCTCTAAAAGTTCTCCTATGTATTTTAGTTACTCAATTTTCTTTATCATTTGATCTTCAGCTGGCTAGTTTACAAACAGGATCTCAGCAGTTTATCTCAACACCAAGATAACATTCCTTTGACTCGTGCCTGATGCAGTTACCTGTCATTCAGAAATCAAACATCTAAACAAAAATCTCCTTACCTTCACCAGGAGGACAAGTACAGTTCCTGCAGTTTTACTTTACCATGTCTTTGATCAAGGTTAACCACCAGGACCTAGTCATACAGAAGAGAGTCAAGGGCTTTTCTTGTGCCTATCTCTAAAAACCTAAAGGAAAACACCTCTCTGAAGTAACCATGTGGCTTCTGTGTTCTTTTGCTTTCCAAAAACAACTAGACCAAACCTCTTCACATATAGTAACTATGGCTAAAACCTTAATTCACCAAGGAAGAGGACAGAACTCGTAGCATTTATATAATGCAGCCCCAATATCTCATTTGAATTATAGCTACTATATGTCAGACAAGTGCAACATTTTAGTGAATATGTTGAAAGCTTTGTGTGGACCCTGTTCTTCCTCCCATTATTGGTTTATTAATCTATTAATATAAAAACCAGGAAATGTTTGGAAGATCCTCCATATCTCTGTCTTTCAGCCTAACTTCCATAGGTTCCTCAGGTTTTGTAGGTTCCACGTGTTCTCCCTTACATTTTGCTAAACTTGTAGGGACAGAACCAATTAGGAATGATATTATTGTATTCCCCTCCATAGCACATTTTTTGAAATGCAAATGGAATAATTGTAATGGAAATATTAAGAACTTCATAAAAACTGTAAAAACAAACTGGTCCATATTCAGGAAGCCAAGGTCACAGCTAAGTGTTGGGTTTATGTCAGGATGTATCCTAATGTAATCTTTTGAGAAAATGACTGCCATTATTTATGACTGACTGCAAATGGGGCTGAATTGCTTTGTTGACCTGGAAAGGTCAAGAATCTTACTCTGTTTTTTCTCTGATTTTATTTATGCAATTCCTTTTCTTTAGCTGTCTATATTCTTGTAACTGAACCACATTGTTACATTTGTCCTTCTACAAAGGCTTTCCTTCCTTTTTATTCATGGTTTGGTTTGTTTTTTGTTTTGTTTTGTTTTGTTTTGTTTTGTTTTGTTTTGTTTTGTTTTCTATTACGGTGTCAAACACCCCATTAAATATGCTACATTTCCTTTGGGTAGATGAAGAAATCAGTTTCCCCCTTTCTTTAGATAAAATGCTGCTCTGTCATGGCCTAGAAAGCCCAGCTTGGTACAGGATAGCTATTAGGCTGTTCCTGGTCTGCAGGACATCCTGTAACACAACATACCTCATAGTTGTGTACGTGCTGCTGTACAAGAGTGGCTGAACCTCAGCCCTTATCACAGTTGCACCTTCTAGTTGGTAATGCTTTCCAGGAAATCACCTCACAATCTTTTGTCTTTCTTTCAGGGGTATATAAAATCTGTGTTTTCTGTAGGTACCTTTGGTTTCCAATGCCCCATAAGGGAGTTTCAGGTCTTCCTCCTTAACTTTCTTGGCCTTGTTTCTGACATCCCCCTGTCATGGCAGATACATCATCCTGTATCAGCTGTTTTCCTGCTTAGTCCTTTTTCTGGAAGTGCAGCCTATAGTACATTCAAGAATTTCTCAGGTTTCTCCAGTGTATCTTCATGTGCCAAGAAAATAAAACAGTAACATCTCAGGATCTGGGGTTCTAGCTTTGTCTGCCATCCACATAGCAAAATGAGCTCAAAATTCCCTAGGACAGCAGTGTGGCATCCCTCCCTCCCCTATAAAAGTCTCCAGAAATGCCTGTAGCAGTTCAGCTATCTATTTATGCTCAGTTTCCCACTCTCTCTTTCTAATCCTTTCCCACAATTTTTCTGCAAGCTACCTCTCTTTTTGTGTCTTACTTGGGTTGATCTCCAGACTGTGATGATTTGTGTGATGAAAATTAATGTAATTTATCTCCTGTATTTCAGCTTCTTTCTGAGTAATACTATCCCATGTCCTTTTTGTTGTTTCTCTTAAGCTAGTCAACTTACTCCAATATTACTTTCTGAAAATGTTTGTGTTACCTGAAGCACTTCAGTTTCTTTTTTATAGGATGCTTCCATCATTATCAAAGACATATATTTTGATTTAACTTTTTTTCTCTGGCCCTTTTTTTCTCGAAACATTTTCATTGCTGTTTTTTCCATGAAAACAAAGTATTGTTGTATTAGCAGGTTCCCTTTCTTTCTTTCTTTCTGCTAGGCCTCATTTTTAAAGAGATTTCCTTTTTAAATCTGAGACAATATGTCTTTCTTCATTTTCCTAATAAATCCTGATACCATTTCCCAAGCCTTTTTTCCTAACAATGCCTTCTCATTTACTCTGTTCAAGTTTTATCTCAACTGCTCAGTATAAATTTATATTAGAATCTGTCTATTTTCAGTTTATATTTATTGATTCAATGAGAAAGGCCAGAACCTTAAAGTTTTGTAGCCAAGCACGCTGTTGTGCTCTAAATTCTTGAGTAAATCTTACCCCTTCTGGCAACTTTGCCTGCACAGATTGACTCTATGAGCTTTTTTTTTTTTTTTTTTTCAATGATACACAGTATCTCTCTGTTTTTCTTTGCCACTGGTTTAGTGTCTCAGTACTCTGCAGTATTTTCTTTCAGGTATACTTTCAGTGGAGAAAAAAAATCTTTAACCTGGGAAAGAACTGTGATTTGATTATGGTAGATGTTCTGCAAGTGCTTGCTTTTTGTTGAGGCTCTTTCTGCTTTTCACTGCCTCCCGATTGCCCCAGGGCACAACTGCGCCATGCTGCATGACGCAGCAGAGCGTCCTGCGACGGCAGTGGCCACTTGGAGACGTGTTTTGCCACTGTTTTGGTGAGACAAAGCCCCACCTCTAATGGACTGAGATTGTGCTATGACAGAGATGCAAGACAGGGAGCCAGGACGTGCACACTCTTCTCCGCAGCTCAGCCACCTGTTGCTGCAGGACCTAAGTTACTCCATATTTCATTTTCCACATAACACTCTGTGTTAGTTTGTTTACATCACTCCCACAGAAGCATCCCGCAGAACACCCTATGCAACTCTGTGTTTTTTTTCCATGAGGGGTATTGACTTCATTCGAGTAGGAAGCCAGTAGCACCCATTAAAAAAATAAAAAATAACTGGTTCATGATTCTTTGTTGTCACATGTATGATTAACAAACAGCCTTACTACATTGGCAGAGAGGTTCTTACAACTTGTTTCAATTTGTCAGCTGGTCGCAGAGTGCAGTCTGGAATGATAACACTCGGCCACTACCATCTGTGACCCGAACTCCCCAGGGTTTCCCAGCCATCTCCCATTCTGCCATCCCAGCTGAGCTCAGCGCTCCCACACGCGCCGCGCAAGGAAAGCGCCTGAATTCCCTACGGAGCAGCCCGGCCCCTCCTGCGAGGTCCGAGCAGTTCCCAGGGGTGGAATGAACTCTGCAGAAGCAGCAAACACGACGTAGCCCTTCCTGGAGCCTATTTTCTTCCCGTGTAGCCAGAAAAACGCAGTGCCGGGGGACACTCAGCAGCTGACGCTGCTCATGCAGCTCCGGCTCGCGGTGAGCCCGGGGCCGGAGGGGAGCCCCGCCAGGTCTGGGAAGGGGAGGGAGCGGCATTGCCCGGGCGGCGGCACACCGGGGTCTCCCCGCCCCGGCGGCAGGCCGGGCCCGGGCTGCGGGGGCGGCCGG
>VXBB01012553.1:902681-936901 GCA_013399915.1 Illadopsis cleaveri
CGGGGCGGACAGCGCCGGGGCCGAGCGGCGCGGCGGGCGGGGAGCGCTGGGGACAGCGGCAGGGTCCCGGAGCTCCTCACGCCTCTCCTGAGCGCTTCAGCCGGCTTGGCCGGGGACGGGACCTGCAGCGTCCCTGTCGCCTGGCGGAGAGAGGCCCCACCGCCCCGCGCCAGTTCTCCGCGGGAATGTACCCTTTCTCCACCCCCAGAACTGCCGGTGAAGGAGTAGTGTTAATTCGGGCGATCTGGAGCCGTGCTGTGGTTAGCAGAGAAGTGCCGCCGCAGCGCTCAGGGCTATCGCCGCCCGGCTATCGCCCAGCCCCGCTCCGCAGAGCCGCCCAGCAGGGCAGCCGCGGGTTGCGTAAGAGCGGCCGCTGCGCCTCGGCTCGTCGGATGTGGTTTTGTAAACACCTCCTGGACGCTGGGCACCGTCTGTCTTACAGATTGCGAAGAAGTTTATTTGTTGGGGTCTTTTAAAGTTATTTTATATTTGTTTTAATTTTTTTTTCCTTCGCACCACTGTTCACCAGTGGCCAGGTGTGGAGGCTGACCTACAGAGCTGCTAAAATAGACGTCCATTTCGCTTACAGGTTTTCAATGTCTTGCTTCTTTCTGTTTTTCACTTTTCTACCAGCAATTTTTACATATGATACGGTATATAAGGAAAGAAAAAGACATAAGGACGTAGTTTAGGTATCAGTGCTGCCTGCATTAGAAACGTAGAAATAAGTGAAGCACCTACATGACTCCTACTAGAGTATGCAATTAGTTTGACTAGACAGCCTTATAATATCACAACTGAGAGAGGAGAGCAGTTCAAAGGCCGTAAATGGATTACAGCTCCATCCCAGTTAGTATTTAAGCTTCTAGAACACAGTTATTGTATAACGTGATTCTGCTCTGAAAATGGGATAGCACGTGCTGACGGTATCTCAGTGCTTTCTACATCATGATTCTGCTCAGCTTATATGTAGAAGATGTTACCAGTGAATTACAATCCTGCAAAGCCAGTTGGGATTTTCCTTTCAAGTAATCGGATAACTATTTAAGTCCAGTGTACATTAAAATATAACTTCTATACACAATTCATATCTTTAAGTCTTCACTAAAGAAGAAGTGTATTTTTACTCAAAAAAGGTACAAGTCCTCATAATCCAGGTGAAACGTGTTATGTATTTAAAGAAACATAAATTTGGTCCTGAGTCCTGGCAGCACACTGCTAGAGGGTCTATCCATATCATTTTTGTGAATGTATCAAATTCAGAACCTACTGTAATGATCAGCTGTCTAGAAAAGTTTCAACATATTCTAAAGACCTAAAAAAGGAGCATTCTTACTCTAGAGAGAAAAAAAGAATGTACTTTAAAATATCTAGGGCTGATGAACTGAGTTACCTTTATTGATTTTTATACAAACTTAGAGATTTGCAGTTAGCAAGGATTCATAAGGTGTCCAATAAGTCCAGTTCCTCTGTATAGAAGGAAGTCTGTAGGCTAGGACTGTAATAAGCCAACAAAAGATGCTGTTCCATGCTTTGTTAATGAGGGAAGGTGAGGGGAGTGATGACAATAAAATCAAAAAATCAATGACAAAAGAGCAAGATGAAGGCAAGTAAGGATATAAACTTCACCTTAATACAGCAGGCCAAGAGAAGCAAGCTGGATGTTTGATAGGGGTGCTGTGGACAGGAGCACAAGGAGGGACCATCAGGAAAGAAGAATGTCTTCATGACCTGTTCCCGAGATACATTTTAAGTTCCTGGGGGTTTTTTATGTGGAATCTCTATAGTTCCATCCAGCAGCAAAAGAATGGATCTAAACTATACAGGATTTTAATATTTATGTGGTTTTATTTTTCTCTCTGCTAAAAGACCAGATAGGAAGACACAACTGGCTCAAGATGAAAAGAACTAGGAAGCATGTTACAGTAGACAAGGCCCAGTGTAATGAAAAACAGTGTCTGGACCAGGGTCTGCAATTTTGCTATTCATGCTTCCTACTAGACTGTCACATTATTTTCTAGAATGATGATTCTTTTTTGAAGGATACAAATAAAAATTATTAGAATTGTCTTTCTGTACTTGCTTACAAAAAAGGGATGTCTTCTCCTGCAGATTTTGCCCTTAAAATTTTGACTAGAGTGAATCTACTGGAGAAACTCCCAAGCAGACAAATGCAACCAGATGAAGGAGCTACTTAATGCATGCAGGCATTGTTCGAGTTTTAGCCATTATTTGAGCTATTGAAATACTTTTACCCTTCCATCCTGCACGCAGCAGCAACTGCTTTGCTGTGTCATACAAACTCAAAGGAATTCACAAACACTCTCAGTTTTCATGACCTGAAATTTGTAGAAGCCCATGTAAAAGGCAGATACTTACTTTCTGAGAGGTTGTTCCTCAGTTTGGAAGCAGCCACCTATGTCTTCCTCCTCCTGGAGCCCTTGCTGTGGGAGGGGGGCAAGGCGGGGTTGGCCAGAGCTGGGGGCCACCAGGAGCCTCCTGGCAGCAGCCAGGTGGGCTCCACACACAGCAACTTTTATGATCTTCATGGTGGGGAGTCCTTCAGAGTGTTCAGCAGAAGGTGTCCTTTTAACTCTCCCTTTTTTCTTACACTTCTGTATGTACTTTTGCCCAGTGCATTCTTCATGTTTGTTATCAACACAAATTGCAGATACAGCTATCTTTTTTTTTTTTCTTTTTTTTTTTCCCCAGTTAATATCTGATAATAGATGCTGTTAAATTTTGGAAAATTTGTTAGAAAGTCACTTATTTTAAAAATTACTATTTTTCTAAGTTTAAGTTCTTTGAGTGTTTTATCAGACTTCTTAGATGACTGCCTATACTTCTGGTAGATTTCCAGCTTTCCCATCCATCTGTTCAGTTGAAAATAACATGAATTGAATATTCAGCTTGTTCTTTAAGTTGTAGATTTTCAAGGACTGAATCTTCTTTAAGCAGATAAATGCAGCTGCTGCCTTGCCAATTTGTGACATGATTTCATTCTGGATATCCCCACTAACTTGCATATTACTGCTAAGGTATGGAGACTGACTCATCTCTTGCACTCTTTTGCATTCTAAAGCAATTCTTGAATTTTAGATTTCTTATTGGATTTTTTATTATTATTTTTATTATTATTGTTGTTGTTAACCCTATGTTTACTGTCATGCTCAGTAGTCTTTAAGCTCACCTTTCCGGATGGGTTTACATGTCTGAGTAGATACTGAAGATCTAGTTGAATAAAATTTCAGCATATTGCTCTTGAACCATTTAATGTCTAATAGTCTGGCTGCCTAAACTTTTCTGATAGTGAATCAGTAGCAACCCCAAAACATTTAATACTTTGCACTGTCATTTTTGTTGGTGTGCATTCATATAAAAAACTCTGGCATCTCTTTGTTCAATACAACCTTGTTCAATGTTAATCATCAAGTAGAATATTTTATCTCATTTCACTTACGCTTTATCTGTGCATGATACACCTGGAAATAAAGCTGTGTTGATATTAATTTCTTCCCTTGAAAAAAAATTTCATCAAGATACAACAAAATGTATCAGAATAGAAAATATCAAATGCTTCTGTGAAATGTGTGTGGTTTATATCAGTTTTTGCTATTCAGTTTTTCTCTGATGATTGTTTTTAGAGGGTGCTGATACACACTCCAAAAGTTTAAGTAACAACAAATAATAGAAAAAATTATGCATGAACAAGGGCAAGTGTGCTTTTCTACTCTAGCAAAAAAATTAAGCCAGTGTTTATATGGAAAAGATGCACTCTAGCTTGGTAAGGCCATGTGCTGACCAGGCACAGGTGAGATCATCACACAGTGTGTGCTGGAGCTAGGAGTAAACTAGTTATCTCTAAGCCAGCAGTGATCCTGTGAGGGAAATATCTAATAAAGTTCACCTGGACCAAAGTTTCTGCCATGAGCTTTGCCTCAGCCAACTCACCACATGGAAAGATTTATCCACCAAGTAGAAGTAAAGGAGCAGCCAAATTTTGTGCAGGTCACTTAATGGGCGTTTCTGGTATTGTTACTGAAAGGACATAGGCTTAAGAGCTGAAAAAAATTTGGAAAGGGAAAAGCCCTCAGCTGTGCAGTGGCTCTCATCCAGTGAATGTCTCTGCCTGGACAGCTCCTGTCCTCACACAGGTCTGCCTTGGCCATTGCTTCTGTCTTCAGCCTAATAAGCCTCCCTCTCACCTTTCTAGTTACCTCTTTCTCTTCATGTGATCCCCAATGAAATCTGCAAGAAGTAATGTTAAGAGACTAACTAAACCCCTAAGTCATCTGGTTTTTTCACCTGCAGGAAAGCACAGCTGTTAATGTGTAAAATATGGACTTCAGATAATAAAGAAATTTGGGGTTGTGACACTTCCAGTAGGAGTGTATAAAGCAATTTCATTACTTCTTTCTGATCCAAAGCACACTGAAAATTTCCATTGCTATCCTTCTGTTAGAAGGCCTCATTGGTTTAAAATCAATATTAGGCATGTGGTGGTTGAAATGGCAATTTTATTCAAGAATTATTCTGTAGTAATTTGCTGTCACGCATGTTCTGAGTGCCCACATGGCAGAAGTCCATATGCCATCCCCTCTTAAGCAAATTAAATATAGATATGTTTCTTCTTATAAAACCCTGAAGGAACAGTGAAGAAGAAAGCCTTTCAGCAGAAACAAATTCCAAGCTCCACCATTTTACTAGGGGTAAGGAATCCATTTCCCTTAGGAGAAGACATTGTTTGTTCATTCACACTGGGACCCAGTAGGGAACAGAGTCTCCTGTAATAGGAAGACACAGCCACTCCTTGTGTTTGATTCTATTTTCTGCCCATGTTAAATGACCCACATAATGAGTAAAGAATTGTTTAAATCGAGTAGTACACAAGCAGGTTAGGTCAATAACTACTGATAGCCGGCAGTTTGAACTGGTGATGAATAAAATTGGTGCTGTCATTTCATAACACTTTTAAAACCATTGCAGCCACAAAAGTACTTCCTAGAACAGATAAATTCCTTTGCTACCTAATGATTAACACTTTAAAGATCCAGCGAGCCTTAGTGTGTTTTTTAAGAGCCCAAATGCCTCTTGGGTTGGCCACTGGAGAGTTGATGGCAAATGAAAGATTTTAGCAGTAGCACTTCAAGATTATTTAAAAAAAAACAGAAACAAAAATCAAAAACCAACTGCTGAGGCTTCTTGAGATGTACTTTTAACCAACCTAGTTACACATAAGTGTATTCTTTTGTCCTGCCTCTCCTACTTACTGCACTCATTTGCTGTGAGCTTTTAAATTACCTTGCAGATTACAGAGGGTGAGAGCTACAGCAGGGTTTGCATCACACCTAAGCCAGAAGCATACACTTAGACCTGCAAAATGGCATTTTTTACATAGTGAAAAAAAGAATTATTAAAAAAAAGTGAGAAATATCAAATCTTTCAAATTATGATACAGAATGTCCTGAGTTCTGATTGCAGTCACAGTCCAGCAGCTCCTGTATTTTGAAAGATGTCTTGTGAGCAGACATCAAGGGACATGGTGACACTACTCTTATTTAATGGGAATGTATTCTTTTTTGGTAGGACACCAAGGTGATCTGTGTGCAAAACAGGATCAGGAGAAGAAAAGGCTTTGCTATACCACACCATGTCTTTCTGTCTTTTCAGAATCTTCTGGTTCAGGTCACGTCCCATAAAGTGTTATTTCTTGACAAATCTTACCTTTTTTTGTTACTATTTTTACAGGCTCCACGGACAATTAGTAAATGTTTCCATGGCAATCATTGACAGCTTCTTATGGATGAAGACAGATTTGAGCATTCATAGACAAAGACTCCATTCTTCCTTTCTGGTTTTAAAGTATTTTTAAGGCTAACCAAAGAGGATCATGTAGGAGTGTGCTCTGTTACCGTAACAATACTGCTGTGAGGATATTTAGGGAGGTCCAAGTTAAAAGTAGTCTATTAATATCTTAGCAGCCATGCTAAAACCACATTCAGATGAGATCAGAGTGTATGCAGATCACTGGGTTTTCTGCTGTAGAGAGGGAAATGTCTTATGTTCTTCTTTCCTCAACTGAAGCTGCAACCAGAATAAAGTCAAAGCTCCCCTGCCTTTGTAGAGCACCCAATTCTCACTGGCCCCTGATGTCTCCTGGAACCAAATAAAATCTATGACAAAGTAACCTAATAAGGGGGCAAAAGTGCATCAGCAAATTATCATAGGGTCAGAGACAGTGTGAAACTATAAATTTAATTAGCTCAGTTGTTTCAGAAAAAATCCTTGAACTGTTCATATTCTAGGGTAGGAAAGCTGACACTGGTCCAACAAGAAAAACTAACACTTCACTGGTAAAATTTTTTGTCTGTTCCAAGATCAGTGCTCTACTAGGATAGACATCTGGGATGTGGAAAAACCCCACTTCTGCCCTCCAAAATAGGGTTAAATTTTGGAGCTTCAAAGAGGACTAACAGTGTGAACCCTGGTATAGTTATGGATGGACTCAATTACTGTAAGAGTCAGTCATTTCATTTATTCATTTCCTTTCAGACAGACAAGATGCAGTGAGACACTGTGCAGATATACTTAGTTCTTGCTTTTGAAGTGCTCTTGAACAGTCCACAGGATATGTCTTGGAAATGAGAACCCCAGAAACAAACAAACAAAGGAAAAGCATGTCAGGTTACTTAACAAGTGTCAAAAATAAAAAGCCTGGATATCCCTCTTCCACAGGAAAGTCACTTGATAAGTGCATCCCTTTGTGAAGAGGAGAAAAGGACAAATTGCTGACACTCACTGCAAAGTGAAATTCTGACAGCCTAACCATAATAAGCCATCCCAGACCCAGAATTTTTACTGAAGTGTCAATCATATTCATAAATTACTTGACTATTTATGTCTAAAAGGTTTCTTTATCAACTTACCTTTCTAACCATCTTATTAACTTAGCTTCCTTTTTTGTAAATAAGAGATAACTTTTTGCAACTACTACATATTATAAATAGTCCTCCTTGACTGCCCTGCCAATATTCAGCATATACTCAGAAGGGAAACATAAATTATTTCTGAACTCGTGGTATGGCGTGTTTTCCAGAACTACTGCATTTTTTAAGATCCAGCAGGCTCTGGAAACATGCAGGAGAGTTATTTTGTCTCTCATGTTAAGGATGAGTTAAACCTTAATGTAAGATCAGTTCATACAGGTTCCATAGGCCCCAGTGTTTGCTGTTCAGGGAAGCTGAGGCACAGCAGTTTACTGTATCTTACCAGCAGCAATGTGGCAGAGACTGGTGCTCTAAAAACACATATTTTGTTTATTCGTAAAAGTGACTTAAACACAGATGAATCATACCACACTTTTTAAAAATAAGAATTTTTTTTCTCTGTGATAGAATGACTTTTTATTAAGGTTTTAAAACGGGTGAAACCACATCTTCTTATAGGAACTGCTGCAGTGTACAGACTGCTGTGTAATCATGAGCACCCACCTGAAGCTTTCCAACAAAAAACTGAAGAGTCTTAAATTTGGTTGCACAGGCTGCTTGGCTTCTTAGACCAATTTGTTTCTTTACTGGGAGCTGAGTATTAGGACTAAGTCTTTATATACATGCATATATATTTATATTCCTTTGAAAAAGCACATAAAACTCTCTAAAATATACTAAACATATGCGTGTGTGTGTATATATATGTATATATACACACTTGTGTTTTTCATGAAAAGTGAATGTGTTCCATCTTCTTTCCAGAGCAGTTTACATAGTTTACAGGTGGACGTCTATATTGAGAGGAACCTAATGTTCTAGAAATCGAAATGAATGGATGTTGTAGGAAATTTACTGTAGAGCAGAATATTAGCCTTCTACCAGCATGTTAAAGCAAAACTGTGTATCTACTGTTCAGCATCCTCCCATGTGTGTACTGGAAAGTTTGCCTTGAAAGATAAATCTTCAAATCTGCATCACTTCCAGCCCAGTTTACAGTAGGACGTACCTGTAGTTCTCTTGAGGTCATGCCAAATGGCAACACAGTGAAGGGCATGAGACTGAGCACCAAGGGACTGCAGTAATATTACTAGGACTGCCACCAGCTTCCTCTGTGTCCTTGCACAGGCTTTTAATTCACTCTATTTCTTGTTTTCCCTGAGAAAGAAAGGGAAGCCATGCAAAAGCAACGTACAAACCCCAATAAATACTACCAATTTAATAAATTTAGGTGCATTTTCAGTCTAGTGCCAGAATTTGGTATGCAGATAAATCAGTGAATTCAAAGAGCAACCAAATGCACCACATTATTTGCACAGCAAAGACAATTTGAAACAATTGAAACAATTTGAATTTTTGGAAGTTAACCCTACTTATAATGCTACATAGTGGTGAGGAACCAAGGTAAAGTCAGCTCTGGCATCTATTACCTTACTAGACAATAAACAAACAAAGCCTTGTAAACAATCTTATAAACAGTTCAAAACAAAACACACAGAAATAGACATAGAACATCTGAACAGGGTGGAAACAAAAGAATTACATAATAATTTCAACACATAATTCTCAAATTAGATCTGCATGACATGCTACTGTGGTTTTTTCACAGTAATAAACAAAGGTTAATACTGATGGCAAATGTTTTTCCTCCGTACTCAAATTAGTATTACAATACACTGTCGCTGCATTTCCAAATCATTAAGAGTATTACTGAAAAGACTGCTATAGAAAAAAAAGATTAAAAAACAAAGGAATAATATTATTTCTATGCTATGCCCTTTTGGAGGCAGCTTTTATGATTGTGACTAAGGATACAAACAATTTAGCAGTTTCCACCATTCAATTCCCTCAACTGATGTTTATTCTAAATAAATAATTCTTTGGTGTCTCTGTGTGTTTTCTTCTCAAGTGTGGGCTAAACAGAGGCGTAGTGAAAAAAATAGCTCCCACGTTGACTGCAACAGGCTTGAATTTCACCCGAGTGATCTTAACCCAAGTGTGCATCTCCCTGTCTGTAAAAGCACTGCTGAAATTTCAGTTCCTTCATTTAATCTTACAAGCAGAAATGTAGATAGCGGGTTAAATTTCAACCCCACTGAAGTTAGCAGCAAGCCTCCTGCTAGCTTCACTTACATGTACAAAACACAAACATATGGCTGAATTAAGAACAGAGGAAAATAAGGAGGAACAGAGGAAATGCTGCCACTGACTGAAGGCAGAGTGGGTGGGCAGCACCCAACCTTGTCCATGCAAGTTTCCATTGTAATTTTCTGAGGGACTGGAAGAGCTATTCCTTCTTCCACCTAAAGCAATGGTTTGTGTCCAACAGAGCTAGAAATTACTAGCTGCCAACATGTCAAGAGAATAAGGAGTTGGAACAGCTGAAGGATACTCCAGCACTGAAGGCTGTGAGAGACCATAAGAAGGTGAGGCGGAGAAAGCCAGTGGGGTTCCTGCCTGGAATGAGACAAACTCAGAATGACAAAGCTCAGCTGATTTCCGTGTTGCTATATCTGCCCACGGCAGCAATGGCATTATCACCAAACCTGCCCACATTTTTGACTGTTATGAGAGGAGCAGCCTCTTCTTCTTCTGCAGACTTGTAAGACACACAAATATGCTATAAGAAGTCCAGTTAGAGAAATGGGTAGATAGGTTTTTAATATTGCTAGTTTTAGATTATATAAGAGCTAGGGCTTCTTGGGACTCTGTTATTTTAAACAAATGGTAGATTGCTACTTCCTCTTGCATGCATAAAGCTATGTCATGACGGAAAAATAAACACATGGTTGAGAGATTTCTTGAACTCCTGTATGGTGGTTAATTTTTCAACAGTTCTTTTAATGGCTTTGAGAGCATAATACAGCAGAATCCACAAAGAGTCAGCTCTCACTGTCAGTTCTTCATCACACTGTTGAAGAAAATCCCATCTATCCTCCAATGTTTTAATTTTTAGCTATGTTATTTCCTCATCTCTCTCTGGTCAGCTTTTGATGAATTGCAAATTTTGAATCTGTTTTATGAAACCGTCTACAAAAGCATGGCTTTTTAAACCATGTTTGCATAACTCTCCATCTGACTAACCTGCTAAATTCCTTGTCCCAAAAGACGTACAGAAATGACCCATTTTCAGTGGCATGCCAACTGTATACTTAAGGACTGCATAAACTTGCTTGACAAACCACAAACAATCCCTGAACTGCCTCTTGATAACCCCTGGTTTTTTTATTGTGCTGGAGTGAAGCTTTTTCTTTCTTTCTCTCCCAGAGCAATGGAAAGAAAAAAAGAGTAATTGAAATAAATTGGAAGGCTTGATGTCTTAGGATTTAAAATCCAAAACCAGCTCAGTTACATGTGGCAAATCATTTTTGGTTTATGATGGCCTATGGATAACAATAAAGTTTTCATACTGTTCCCAGTGGCCAACTATTCATATCCCAGACCCACCAGTGTATCTGAATTACTAGCATGCTTTTTGGCAACCAGGGAAGAAAGATTGCAGGATGAATGGTGCCAAGATGGATGTATAATATGGGCCAGTTCTCCAGGAAAAGTCTGCTCCAACCTCCCTGAGTGGACCAGACATTCAGCAGTGCAATTTGAGGAGCTGCAAGGGGGTGAGGGGGAGACTGCCTGTGCCGTGGGCAGAGCTTCCCTTTGCTTTCTTAGGCAGGGCTGCTTCCTATAGGATCCTGCAGAAGTTTGGCCATTGTTGCTGCAGCCTCGGTCCATGTGTGTTTGTGTTATTTGTTTGCCTGGAGGCCTGGCAGTTTATTTTGACTCCTGCTAGTTCTGCATAGACCAGAGGAAGTGAAATGGTTTCTGTTCTTTCTCTTGCACAGTGTCAGAATCCATTGTACATGTGCAAAGCTACTGAAGACAGTCTTGTTGCCAAGTGTTTCTGGTGGCAGAACTGGCCTGCTCATTGCAACACACTGGAAAAACAAGAGAAAGGATCCAAAATGACATTCAGCTTCTTAGCGAGTTGATAGAGCCAAGTATTGGCAAGTTAATACAATAGGACTGAAAAGGGAGATAGCTTTCCTTTCCACTTGTAAATTTGATATGTTTTGTCTGGAAAAAATTAGAACAGTATAAAAATATGACTTGGTTGTATCATTTTTCTAGCATCACTTTTTGGAAAATAGATTTGTAATTTAAGGTCCTTTGTAGAGTCTGGGAGCACCAGGAGCTTGCCAGTTCACCATAGTTCACCATCAGGTTGCTTCACCACAACCAAAAGCTGAGGAATACAAAGTCTTGTTGATCGGGTTATTACCTTTTGAAGCTTTATTTATTAATCTCATTATCCAGACTTGTGAGAACATGGTGGGAGAAGATTTAGATGGGGAGGAAGCTTTTATCTGTATAGTAAATACAAATAAGAAGATAACATTAAGCCTTTCAATGGCTCCTGCTGGGCAGGAGGGATGCTGCACCACGCCTCAATAACAGCACAGGCTATGGTTGTTCTTGTGAATAGAAGCTTTGTGTTCAAAGAACTGTATTTAAAACCAACTAGTCAGACCCAAACAAATTATTTTACTAAACAGGGTTGTTTTGTCCTTTGTATTCTGACGGAAATGGATCCACAGTGACTGGTTTTCATAAAACTGTTTCTCAATGAAAATTAAAAGTGTAATTCCAAAAATGTTATGATTTCATCATCTTCCCTGCTAGAGTGCTCTTCCGGACACTGGATACTTCAGTCTGCCAGCAGATCAGTGAGCTGGACAAACTACTGGACAATGACCCAAAGGAGAAATTTAACTGAGTTAATAAAGACAGTGACTGAGAAGTTCTGCAATAATTTCTCTGGCAAGAACGAATTAATGGAAATACATACCACACCATCAACATCTCCTGACACTAGTTTTCCAATTAGAAGATATCAGAATGATATCAGATAGAAGACAAACAAAAAGTAAATTAAAACTTCATAACTTTAAATTTCTTTGAAACTAGTATTTCCTACAGACATTAAGTCTCTCGGGTTTAATGAATTTAACAGTGAAGAAAGAGGGTCATTCTTTTTAATGAATTTTAAAACATAACAGACTCAGAACAGACCATGTAAGGCTAGTTATTACAATAGGAAACATCAGAGGACATTTTGTAGCAGAAAGACATTTACTAGTCAGAGTCAAGCTCGAAGAACCCCCACACAAAATCCAAGTCAGTTTCTGTTCCATAATGGGAATACGATTAAAGAGAAATTCTACAATGTATCGCATGTCCTCCTTCAAAGCTGCTGCGCACCCAGTAGTGGGCGTCTTGGAAAAAATACTTCAGTTGCCTGTTAAATGTCTTAGGAGAGCTTTTCATTGTTTTACTTTTTCATTTGTAGGGGGTTTTGAGTTTTTTTTTCTTTTGCTTTAAAAACTTTGGAAAGTTTGGGGCTGGGCTGACAGCTGCTCACAATGGCCATAACCTATACTGATTTCAGCAGGCTGATAGCCAGGACAACTACTAAATTCTGTTCCTGTGTGTTTCAGACAGCACAGGGGAGGGATGAATGATTCCCGGGTAACTTGATGTCGTCTCTTTAGCTGATTAACTGGCATGGTGCCATTGCATCAGGACTGTGGGCAGTTCCATGCTTATCCTTGGAGCACAGACCTGTCTGGTGTACACAGAGAGAGTATGGGCACACATCTTCCAGCAGGGATGTGCATTGGCTCCAGGGAGATGGTTCTCAAATAAGGTACCATTTAAATTTAGCAAAAGTAGCAGATTATGCACTTTTGTCCCTTCCTTCAATAATCTAGGGCAGATTTGGCCAGCATATCCTGTATGACATGTATCATAAGAAATGAGAGCTCACACTTGAATCACATTGGGGCTGTAGAATTAGACACTAGGTACCATCAAAGGGCTGAACACTTCCAGAACTCCCTAATTATTCGTGGAAGAAGGTGTCAAAATTGGATTAGAGTCAGGCTGTGTTCCTCACTTCCATCTGAAGCTTTGCTGTACAAGGGATTCTTGCAATGGGCTTTATCTCCTAAAAAACAGGACAAACAGGATTTGCCTCTTTTTCAGAGCAAGTACTAAGTTTGCAAATTAAGAGAAATACAGTGGTAATTGCTGACAATTCTTTTAATTTGGTTACACTGTTTATATTTGCTCAGTCATATATTTATTTATGTTTTACCCATCAGAGCAGATGAAAAGAAAACCCATGAATGAACCAACAATCAAAAGAAATGCAGGAAAATATTTCAATACATGCTTTTTTCCTTTGTGAGTTTTAAAAAATGAATCTGTCTTAAGCTTAGGCATCTCAAGTGCTTTAAAATTGTTTTTTACACTATTTTATCCTTCCTGCTTCTGAAGCAAGAAAATTTTGTGACACTGCAGTGAGTCTGTGCCTAGGGACACAGAAGATGACTTGGAAACTAGCCAAAACAGGACCTCATTCCGCAAGAGATGGGTCACTATTAATTATAAATTTCATTTCTCATACAATGACTTAGCAAGGGCTATGATAGTTATTATATATGTCATGCTACATTTGTGTTATTCCTACATTTTGTAACAGGACAGGTTGCAGAAATCATGTGCTCAAATTCATTAAACAGCAAACTTTTATTCTGATATTTTTCTGCATTTACAGCTATGAGTGTTTAAATCTTAAGAACATCTGATCAGAAGCATGATTTATTTGACAGAGCTAATAACCGAGAAGTGTAAGATTTCACCAGACCTTGTAATTTTGTTTGTGGGACTTGGCAGGGAAGCTTCATGCACTGAATTTGGAGTGTATTGGTTATTCCACTTTAAAAATTAAATCCTAATATGACAAAGAAGAAATAAAAAAGTTTTAAGGAAAAACCACAGATCAAGGCATTAACCAAGGAAGACCATGGTGGATTTGTCAGGGGGTTTACAGCCTTCTTTGTACTGCCCCACACAAAAATCCATCTTGGATTGTTTACAGAGAGACCAGCCTCCACAGCTTCCCCATGCACTGGACTGCAGCCAGCCCTAACCAAAATCTCAGAGGCAGTAGCTTGTGCCTCTTCACACCCATCCTACTGCCCTGAGGGATAACCCCAGGACACTAAGGTATGAGGAGCTGAGGAAAAATGTTTACTTCTTTTCTCTAATAGAAAAGGAAAATATGTCAGGGCTTTGTTTGATTGTGGCTTTTTTCCCTCTTTTATTAAAAGAGCCAGTAGGTCTTATCCTGACACCCATATTCATGGGATCTTTGCCTAAATAAAGTTTAAATATTGGCAAGTACTTCAGTCTTACAGAAGGATAGCAAAACATACTTTGCTAGGGAAGAAAAGTAAAACAAACTTTCCTCAGTATCATGATGAGCTCATCTTTGTCCATGGGGAATTAAAAGTTGTACATTTGATTTAAACAGAAGGAGGGTCAGGTCCTTTTTATCAGGGACTGATTCACAGTCTAGGAAAAAGAAAAAAACAACTAGAGAATCTTATGAATATTTTAAGATGTCTGCTGAAATGTGTACCTACGAATAAAATGAGATGTTTCAGTGTAGAAGGAACTCATTACCTAAATTAAAAATAGATGGATCATTTATAAATGCAAAAGTAAATATAAGGCAATCAAATTATTACATAAGAAAATCCTGCAAGGAATACTTGAGCACCAAAGAACATATTTCATACAATGTGACTTGGCAGCAGCATGAGAATTTAAAGAAGCTGGGGAAAGGAGAGAGATGCATTTCTCACACAACACTGTGCCTGAAACCCAGAGTTCGGGTTCTCCAGTCACCCAGATCAGAGGTGAGACTCAGGAGCACAGTAGAACTTTTCCATTTGGTGCACCTCCATTCTTTTTCCACAGAAACCTGGGCCCTGAGCCAAGAACCATGTGGCTGCACATTGGAAACTTTTCAGAAAACTGATCATGGATTTATCTGCCTGACCCCAGGAGACTGAAAACTTTTAATTAGTACATAACTGAAGAGGAGAGGATCCTAAAATTCCTTTTTATTCACTGACTACTGTGAATCACCCTGCAAGGATGTAAATGCCTGATTCATCTTTCTACATAATGTAAAAAGTAAAATGACACTCTAGAGAAACAGAAAAATTCAGACTTGATGTCCACTGTTGGACTCATATGGACTTGATGATCTTAAGGGTCTACTTCAACCTAAGTGATTCTATCATTCTATGATTCTGTTCTAAGGGATTTCCCCAATAACATAGTCTTAGATTGCTTTGTAAAAGCTAGCATCAAACCACCACCAGCATGAAATTTGTGAGATTTCATTTCAGAGGTTCCTATGGAGGCAAGTGCAAAGTCTTTCTTGTGAGAAAATACTGGTTTGGTTCAGGGATTTTGAATACACAGACACATGGATTGGTAGATGGTTCCATCACACAGACAGCAACCTACCACTTCAGTATTTGCAAACTCTTCTTGCAAAGCTGAAAAATATGCCATTTAAAATACTTCCTACATAAATAATCGAGGGGGTTATTATTTCTATTTGATTGTGGGTAATATCTAGCCCCCATAGGAGCTGGTAGAAATTACTCCACAGAACTACACTTGCAGCTACATGTTTAAAGGTGAGGATGAACAGTAACTGCTGAGAAATTTTGAGAGCTGGCAACAATTCAGTGCTCCATAATGTCTGGCCTCGTGCTCAGCAAAGGGAATTCTCTCTGGGTTGTTTCTTCACATGCGACGTGGTGGAATGAGCTGCAATTTCTCAGTCTGCTTCAAACTCCTTCCAGCACAACCCTCTTTCAAACATATGAAAATACCTAAATGATTTTATGAAAGCCTCTTTTTATTCCAGCTGTCCAAAGCATTTTCTATAACCAACTGAAATGATGGGATTCTAAATTATAATGAGAAACCCTGAGAAAAGACTAAGCTAGGTATAATGGTATTAGAAGGATCTTCTCAAGAATTGGCGCAAAGTGTATAAATTTAATAGTCTGTAATGGGAACTGTTAGAATCCAGTATGTTTAGTGTAGGACAGTGTCATTGTGAATTGTTTAAATCAGCTTCAAAAGCTGTGAAAGCCTTAATGATTCTGAAAATGACATTTATTTTTAATTTTTGAAAGTTTAATCCTATTACATGCCACACCCAGAGATATTGTTTCTGGCTTCCACCTTTGTAAGTTTTAATTAAAAAAGGGAAGTTGCAATAAATGTAGCTTGCAATTACACACTGTCCAAATACATGAAATTTCACTAGAAGAGTGGTAAAGAAAGTAATCTTTCTATATCCCTTTACAATCCTTCAGAAATACCATGCATTTATTTAATCATAGGCTATCACATAACACAATCTGGAGCTGTAACTCTTTCACAAAAGAGCAAATCTTACTACATCTTCACTGGGCCACATTTGCAGATGAAAAATTAAAGACTGCATTCAGCAAATCTTACTGATGCAAGTGATTCTTATTTTTGCATGTCTTCTCACTAATTTCAAACTCTTATTTATAGAAATCTTTCCATTGCCCTCAGTAGTACTTACTGGGAGAGTTAGAGTTCTCAGTACCAGTTTTTAAATTATTTGTGGGGCTTTTTTCATGAACAGATGTAACAAATTCTACTGACTAAATTAGCAGTTACAGATTGTTTAAAGGGTATCTGTCAAATGATTTTATTGTTGACACCAGAATTATTTCTTATTGTTCTTTTAGGGGGAGAGGGAGAGAGGGAAGCTGGGGAGGGAGGGACTTCTTCATGTCCCTTCTCTAAAGAGCTTGAAATTTGTGTGTAGGAGAAAAAACAACTGAAACCAGAACATATGTCTACAATAAATAAGATTATGTGTAGTTACCACAGACAAGATAGACAAAGAAACAATAGAACTGTTTCAATCAAGACAGGAAATCCAATGGAGACGCAAGAAGTGGGATTTAGCTCACCTAACTTTAGCTGTATAAAAGTAAGGCGTTCGGACTTAGACACCTGGGCTGTTGCCATAGTCCATGGAGAGTGACAGATCCATGAAATGGGCCATTCATCCAACATATTTTAGGATGTGATGAATCATTTTCTGCATGTGGTTGTGTCCATTGACTGCAGTAAGCACCTAGGTAACTGGTCTATATTTAGTGCTTAAATGCCTTTTAGATGACTAAATTAGGTAAGAGAACCCAGCCCAACTGCTTTGCAAAGGTCAGGGTATACATCAGGATGGAGGTGAGTTTTAAGGAAGGATTTACGGACAATAAATTCACTTAGATCATCAGCACAAGAAACAAGTCATGAAACAGGAATGTTCTATCTTGGTCAATAGATCAGAGATTAAATACATCAAGTATGTATTCCCACACTTCCTGCTTCCCCTTCCATTCTTGCCATTTCAAACATATATTTAGGTTTTAAAAAGTGTTTTGCTTCGCCTTGCTGCTGTGTACAAGGGAATAGAAACTGGGCTTTATACTGAGACAGTGAAACCAGTGAGAAGGTGCTGCCAAATGATCAGAGCAGAAAGCTGAAGAATGTTTATTTTCTCTTTAGGCAGAGTTTTATTGAAGACAATGCACAACAACAGTAGAAAGATAACATTCAGAAGTATTTCAAGTGGAAGTGAAAATCAGATAGTGGGAAAACAGTGAAAAGCAGAAAATACCAGAATTATGCTAGATAAACACTATCTCTGACAGTCAACAATTTTCCAAAATGGCTGTTGATTTCCCAGTCTCCACACAGCTAAAAAAATAATCACTGGATGTTTGTGAAATTTTTGATCAAAAATGATTTTTGCATGAGGTCTACAAGTCCTTGCAGTCATAAGTTTTATGGAAGAAAAGTCTAGATAAACACAGGAAAGGTATGTGAAATCTGTTTTATATTTAGAGGAAGAGAAAATAATACTCCAAGTTATATATTGTTTTGTCAGCCGAGATTTATTTGTATTTTCATTTTTTTGTTTTGTTTTTCTGTCATGGGTGCAGTTAAGAAATCTCTAGAAAAGGTAATCTAAAAAAAAATTATGCAGTTAAAAGGAAAGAATTATTAATAACTACTGATATAATTGTATGATATAAAATATAATTTAATAACAAGATAACATTGTGTGAAAGTATTATATAGATAGTTCTCCCATTCACATCAAGTGAAATCCATAATGCTACGATAATCAGGAAGGAGCCAGTCTTAGAGAGACTATGGACTCAGCAACAGAGCTGATAAATGAAAGCAGAGAGGACTGCCAAACTTGTACATGATATTGAAATGAGCCTGGATACCCTTTGGGTCTTAAATCTATTTTTGGGTTTGCAGAAGCATCTTGATATTAGAACAGTTCCAATAAATTTCTCTTTCTATGTCAATCTAGTATTGCTAAACAATAATAAACCTTGTGTCAATCCATAAAATGTGACAGACACAAGCCTCATAATTTTTTCCACTTTGGCTTTTCCCCCAGTGCTGATAAAAACAGCTATCACCCAAGACTAAAGCCTGCATCCCTGGTAACAAATTTTCAGACAAAATTTGATGAGGACAAAGCTTTTGTAGTCTGTACTTTCTACTGAATGTTTGTCACATTCAATTCAGTTTCTAAATATGACTTCAAATTAGACATAATAACTGAATATAATCTTCACAGCATTTATTTGGTCTCTGAAATTGTATGGACTAATATTGCAGTCAAGTTTGCCTAAGTTACTTCTGAAGTACTTTATCATGAAGTCTTTTGGTAGTTTCAGAACAGTGCTAGCACAGCTAGGAAAAAATTACTATAATGACCCATGAAAACCAGTCCATTTTCTTGCAGTTCCATTCCAGTCCAGGTGCTTGTGGCCTGAGTGGGGAATCTGAACTCCATCTCCATACCAGCAGTGTTGCAAAATTAAGAGCTCAGATTTTAGAGAAAGGATACCTTGGTCTGTTACGTATGCTTCTTCCCATGAAAAAAATGGGAACAAGGCAAAATCTATCCTTTATCCCCACAAATTCATCAGTCCAGGGAAAAATAATCTTTGTTGTTGTTCTTGTTCAGACTAAAAATACTTGGAAAGAACCTGTTTTACAAACAACACTTTGATTTTAACTCATCCTGTACCAGCCTTGGACATAGCCACTTCAAGGAATGGGCCGGAAAACACCTTGCTCCAAGCCCTGCTCTGCTGAATGCTGTGATTTGTAATGATCTGTCCTGCAGATTAGAGAGTTCAGTTGTGATACTCAAGGCAGCTTTGCACAAAGTAGACCAGGTGTCAGATATAGTTTGGGAAAAGGCAGAACTAGTCAGCAGAGGCTGATTTCACGTAGCATCTGCAGCCTTCTCTATGCCTTGATTTGCTCTTCAGCTGGCAGATAAAGTCTGCAATGTCTTTTAAAAGTGCTCAGTTTGGACTCACGTTTGTTAGTACTTGGTTTTGACTGTGCTATGTATTGCTATGTAAATGCATGAGAAAGAGTGAAGAGTAATAAAATTGCATGCAAAGTTTTTAACATTATCAAAATCTTGTAACTACATAAAAGCGACTGGAAATAAAGTGATACAGGTACATTATCATTTCTTTGCCCTAATGGTGACAGTGTATTTCCTCAAGATCATCTTCCTGCATGATGCAGGGAGATGAGTATGGAACCATGCTACATTTCCTTTTCCTTACCTGAGCTCATCTGCAGAGCTAAGCAATATATGTTCTAGGTGCTACCCAGAAGTATGTCCACTGAGGCAGCAATTCTCATCCATGTCCCAGATCTCTCAGTTCCAGTTAGCATTTCAGCAGGATTGTTAACCTCCTCTTTCAGCCCTTTCCTTTCATCCCAGACCTTTGGTATAAAGCCTTTACAGACATCTACTACCAAAGCACAGGCAGCTGATGTATCAATGCCAGATGGGCTAGCCATAATCTTCCTGGCTGGAAGAAAGGATGTTCCTTTTGGGGTTTCACTCAGTTTTAGGTTCCTCGGTAACCCTGAAGGAAGGGGCTGAAATGCAACAGGGCTTCACAAACTTCTCCTGTGTTACAAGGAAGAGTTGAATCAGTCCATCTGATCAGGACCCTAGGTTCAGGTAAGCCCAGGGAGATTTTCTTCATGCCAGGAGGTGAGCTCTGTAGCACAGAGCTGGTCTCTAAAGCAGACCTTGGTACCCTGTGTGCTGGTGGCATCACCAAGTGTCAAAGAAATGTCCCAACTATGGAAGCAGCCAAAGCAATAGTGCCAAAATCAGGGCTTCATTCACACCCTACAGTTTGCATTAGCATGAAAAAAAAAAAAAATAAAATACCTTCCTATTTTGGAGCTTCAGCTCTTGCTAACTCATGCGTAAGTGATTTTAAAGCCATACTTTGAGATTCATGAGAAGAAATTAAATACAAGTTGCAACATATGCCAAACATACTAGTTTCTGCCTACGTATAGATAATGAATAAAATATAGTTACCTTTATTGAATTCCTTTTTAGCTGCCTCCTAGAGATTTCCTACAATATTTTCTACAGACCAAATCAGATTTGTCCTAAACAGGAATACAGGACTGAGTCATCTAGCCCAGTTCTCTGTTATCACAGGCAACTAGATTTGGCAGGGCCAGTCAGTTTCATTGTTGAAAATAGTTTGACGTTTTTGCCTCTTTTCCTCCTAGGAAAAAAACCCTCATAGAGATATATATACATATGATAGCAAAGTTTTGATTTCCCTGCATAAGCAAAGTTCTATTTTTCATGTGTGGGCTTGTTGCCACAATATCTGGCTGCTCTGGAATACTGTGGGTTAGGTACAAGTGTTCAGAGAAAACATGAGGATAAACCATATGTACTCATTAGTGAAAAAGATCATACTGACAGATTGCTCTCCATATGTGGAATTTCTGTATTGTAACCTTGCTATTTACATGACACCAGAAAAATGTGTCATTTTCTAATGAAAAAATTCATTTTATATAATATCTAACTAGTCATAAGACAAGAAGAAGTTTATTTCATTTATATCTATTTCATTGGAAGGGACCTACCATCAATTTAATGCTTTAGCATTTGTGTATTTATTGATATAATTTCAAAACATAGACATTGCAATACTGAGGGAATGAACAGAAATCAAACAGCTGAGAATAATTAGCCTATAATTGATGCCATGAAGCTCAGACAATTCTCCATACTTCAAAAGATTACCTCCAGCAGTTTTCTAATCTACTGTATGTGAGAAAAGGGAAGTATTTATTAGTCAAAGAAGTCAATTAACTCTTGCAATGCAAATGCCAGGATTTACTTATGCTTAATTAAACTTTCCTGAGTATCTTTAATTAAATTAATAATTTGCAAAATATCAGCAATATTAAAATATTAGTCAAATAATTCCATCAGTTTTCTTCCTTGAAATTTGAATATTTTTAGATGTTAAATATTTATGAAGAAAAGTGTCATTTAGAATAAAACAATAAGAAGATAAAGCAGAAGAGATTGCCATCCAGTAAGCAGATTACTCTTCCTTTAGCTCCATTTTTTTTCAGTTTTGTTTAAGTACTCTGTTGTCCAGCAGAAAAAAGTTAAATGGAAATCTCTTAAAATAGGCATTTTCTTAAATTCTCAGAATAGAATCATATTCCTGTAATCTTTCCTTAGGCAGAACCTTAACTGGCTTGAACACAATCTGTTCCAAAACTCATGTAATCAGTGGAAACATTTCCACTTACTTCAGTGAATTTTGGAAAAGGGAATATCACAAAAAGTAGTAGGCTGATATTTCATGTTTTTAGACAGTAAGTACATGACATTTTGTAATTATGTCTGAACTATTTTAAACTCCAGCACAGACTATTGCACATGATATTCAGAGGCCAAAACTTTCTTTTTGAGAAGAAATTGAGACAGACTTAAAAATCAAGATTTTTCCTTTTCAGTTACTTTTTTAATGAGAAAAGGCAAAGTGAACTTTCATTGCTTTGTGGAACTGCCATGTAGAACTGCTTATCTTCTGGTAGTGATTTTCCTTCATGGGGAACTCAAATATACCATAGAGACATGAAGAAATACATCTGTTTCCACACTGAAACTATTGGCAATGATAAATTATTAAAGTAGTTTTAGGAAAAACACAGAATATAATGGACATATTACAGTATTTTTCCATAACGATGAAATCAGAAATGTAACAGGCCTATATATTTGATTATCAGTTCAAGTCTTTTAAAGTCTAGACATAGCTTTCTTTAAAGGGACAGCAATTTTGCAAGGTCTGTGCATTTTTAGTTTTCTATTCTTTGCATTTAATGTCCCCATTATAAAAATGATATTACAAAGCAGCTGCACTGAAAGGTGATTTCATGTAACTTTCATTAGGATTCTCAGACAAATATCTAAAGAGTATGAAGGATTATTTTCCACATTACGTCATCCAACACAGTGTGCATCCAATGCAAGATTTTTTTTCTGAATGAATGCATGTATCTGTGGTAATAAATCATTTTCTGATATTAGTGAATAAGATTTTATGGTGCCATTAATTATGTAGTTAATCTGGAGGCACTATTGCATGAGTTCTAGAGAGATCTGTGTCAACAGTGAGTAATTCTATTAATCATATGCAGATATTATTTGTAAGGAACATGCTAGCAATTCTAAATTCTACTTTACACTCCAAAAGAACCTGACATGTACTTTCACTTGTAGCCTCTTCCTTTTTTTAAATTAATATTTCCTGACAATAGCAAGAGTTCACTGCATGAAACAAAGCCAAAGGAACTCTGTTTGGGAATTACTACATCCAATTTATCACTTCTATCAATGTACCTTAACTGGTATTTGCTGATTTAGAAATAAGGGTGGTTCTTAGCAAAAACATCTTCATTGAGCACAATAGCAATAACTACAGCAGCAGAAAGCAAAAGTGATATCATAGTTCACTTGTAGAAGTCACAGAAGACCTCATTAAATTGGAAGACACTGGTCTTGTGTCTGACGTTCAACTGTTTGTTTGCTTTAAAATTTTACTTCTGAGCTGTTGATTCTTTAAGGCCATGAAGACCGCCTATATTTTATGTTTAGTTATTTGATTCTACTCCTAAACTGGCCTTGAAAAGCTATTGATGTCTTACTAGATGGTATTGATATCTTATCATTTGCTAACAACAAATTACCAAGTGAATATATTCAAAAGGCTTTTTGATATTATTAGTTATGAAATAATATTTAAGTTCTTTATGCAGCCTCATGACGATTTATTGGGGTTTTATTTTAATAGGGACATTGATTTCTCTGATGGAGAAAAAAGTAGATTGGGGTGTCAGATGGAATTTTGTCTGTTTTGGCCTAAGAACTGCACTTATTTTAAGAGGACAACACTGAAACTACACTCAGGGTTTTTGGCACAGAAATCAGAGGGAAAAAAACCCCCAACAAATAAAAGCCCCCAGAAATAAAATAATTCTTGTAGATTAATTTTTTTTCTATGCACATCAAAGAAAGGCAAAGAATTAAGTGTGAGAGAATCCAGTCAGAGTTTCTACTATTTGAAGGAGAAAATGGACACTTGGATGAGAGGTGACCAAAAGGGTGATTCTGCCCAGAGGAGTCACCATTACCCATCACTGCAACTCATATTGCTCCATAACACGGGTAGCCTGGGCCATATTACCCTGGGAAAGCAGGCAGGCAGGGAGGGGAAGAGTATTTCACACAAGCTGGCTGCTTTTGCATGTCTTTTATCTTGCCCATGATCAGCTCTCAAGTGTCTGATATGTATGTGTGGTTTTTTAAACATCCTTTTTTGTAGCTAGTACTAATTCCGTCTTAGTAATGTTTTGTTTGGCTGTAATTCTCTTTGAACAAAGACTTTCAGGAAACCCCTCCAAGCAGCTGCTGTGCTCTAAGACCGTCTGCTAACAGAGTCAAAATCCCAGACAAAGTCCCTTTATTTGATTATTTTTAAAAAATTGTGAAAAGCTGGTATCTGACAAAGTTGTATATATTGTGGGCTTGAGATAAGAACATGACTCAATGTGTCTGATGATGTTCAACAGTTAAATTTTTCCTGGGAAGCTTATTCCTTGGGTAATTCCAGGGCTGTAAAATACAAGGATTCTGTCTGTCATCTCTTTTACTTGGTACCATTGAAGTTGAGAGAAAAAAAATGTGATCTTACTTGGCTCTACATGTTACAGTGAAGACTCATGAGATAGTTGGTTTTTCACACACTTCTGTGCATTTGGATGATGCAGGGCTCAAAGTTTCTATTCTGACTCTGAGTTATTGGGTCTTACCTAATTCACTCCAGATACCTAAGAGTACTTGGACTTTCTGAAGGAACCCATAATTTTAAAGAAGTTTGTTATCCACTTGTAAATATGTATATTAATCTAAACAAATGTTAATACTGATGAATATGTGTTAGCACATAACACAGGAAATACAGTGGATGTCGCTTAGTGGTAAAATTCAATATAGACAATATTTCTCACACAGACATCCAGACAAAGGAAAGAGTCTGTGTAACAGCATCAAGCTTATATGAACTAGAGGAAACACATGGGTTTAGATCTGCATTAAGAATAATTTCCAACAAGATCCATTTTAAAAGCTGCAGGGTATATGTTACAAAAAGCAAGATGTTGGCATATAGGCATTAGAAATGTCCATTGAATGATAAGAAGGTCATTTTTTGAAGAATGGTGTCTTGCAGCTTGTACGTTACCACAGTAACGTTTTAGTTTTGCTCAGAGAGTCTCAGCATAGTAAAAAAAAGGGGAAAAAAATTAAATTGATTTTTCCCCACGTTCATTTTTTTTTCATGAAAAAAAGACCTTTCAGACCCTAACCATATTTCTCAGAATTTGATTGAATTATTTTTGGAAATCCAGCAGGATTTTTTCATTGCTTTCAGACAAGGGGCAAACAAGAAATTGCATTTTCTTATTATTATCAACTATTTGGTATATCTGTAAGGAAGACTTTATATTCTTTTGAAAACATGAGACATTGAACAAAACCTGTGTATTGACAGCAGTCTATCATATTGATTACTATCAATTACACTCATGATTGAATTAATTTGCCATCTCAATGTGACCATTATGGAGAAGCAGAAGTTATTACTCCAGACTAGATTGAAGAAACTTTTCATTATTGGCTTGAATTTGAATTTCCCCCTACATCCCTCCCCCTAATTTTTGAATTTTTGGTTGCTTAGTTTTATTGAAGGAATAGGGCTAGTATTTGAGGGCAAAAGTAATAGCTGTCTGCCTGGAAAAATTCAGACAAGGACCAGATCTTCATCTGGTGTTAATGCATCTAGAGGTTTCAGTTTCATAGGAAAAAAGTTATACTAACCAGATGAGGATTTGGCTCATGGAATTTTGTACATTACTTGTCATCCATTTTCTGAAACTTCCCCAAATGTTTCTGTCAATCCACAAGATCTCCACAATTGGCTTCTTCTAGCCTATTTGAATTTGCTTGCTCCTTTGGCTTTACTTGAGAGAAGGATCTGTAATAAGCTAGGAATGTTACCCCTAGATCTAATAGTATTGTGGACTTAAGAATCATGCAGAGCATCAACAGACAACTTTGTGGAAGAGTACCCTCCACTCTTAACAACCCACACTTAATGCTTATGCAGAAGGGAAGAGACAAAACAGATGTGCAACAACTTCATTCCTTTTCTTTTTCCTCTAACCCTGTTGAAGGCTCTCTCCCCAAAGCCAGAACTGTTAGAGACTTCCAATGTGTTTTGACTGCAGCAATTCCCAGCAGATCTCTCATTACTGGAGCCCAGTAATGCTCCAACCTGATCTGTTCATCCCATGTTTCGAAGCAAGCAGGTAGAAGAGATGCCACAAACCCATTAAGCTGCTCTCTTCCTCTATGGATCTCTCTGAGAACCAGTAAAGTCCCCATTACCATTGTATCATAAGCTCTCTGCTTCTGAAGTAGTGTAATCTGGAACACAGAAGATTCAGCTCACAAAGGCTACAGTGTTGACAAATGCTAAATGTCAGCAAAGAATCATGACTCCAGCCATCAGTTCACAAGGTATTTATGAAGCAACTTCTTCTTCTTAGTGACTTTATTGCTGACTTACAAGCTCAACATCAAAGTTTTCAAGCTAGTAGCACAGGACTGGATGACAATGATGAATTCAAGAAATTTATCATGGTGAGATTGTGTGTAGTTCAGCACAACACTTATTCAGATAATTTAAAAAATAGATAGAACCTTAAAATAATTGCAGAAAAAAACCCAGTAAGTGTATAATTTTAAATTCTAAAATGCAGATTAATCAGAATTTACAAGGTACTTATTGATTTTCTGTATTATATATTTTTTATATCTTTATTAAATATCTTCACAACCATATGTTTCTGGAGGAATATGCTGTGTCTGCATAGTTTCTCTGCAAAGCACATGATTAGGTAAACTTTTAAAGTACTTACATTAATAATGCTATAAACAATTTCCAATTTGTGCTAAAGCATAATGTCACTTAGAGAAAGGTGCAGAATAGTCTAGACTTCTTTCCAAGATACAGATAATTATTTTTAATCTCCCACAAAGAGTGTTTACAGATAAAATATGCCAGCAGTTACTTTTTGGCAGGAAAATACTGAAGAATTAGGGGAGAGAAAGAAAAAGGCAAATGTCTGGGAAAAAAGAGGAGGGGAAAGCCCTCCATCTTTCTCTTGAAAAATGAAATAGCCACAGACAAGAAGTGTCTGAGAGGAAGGAAGCATTTTCCTTTAAATGGCAAATCAGCTTGTTGAATAAAACAAACTGGCAAGATGTTGTGTTCATGCCTTCCACTGGAGGCCCTTTTCCACGGACCATTTGTGTGAGTGCAAACAGATTTCCACAGTACATATTGAAAAATCTGGTGGTCTCCTGCTTCATTACATCGACTAGAGCAGCGGACAGCAACTTCTACGTGAGGGTGGTGATCTGGACCACCACAGCCAGCTCCTGTGGAGTTTCCTCTGCCATCTGGGAGGGAGGACTCTGTGCTCCTTCTATCAGCAGTGGGCATTGTAGCCTCACAGGCATCACTTCCCAGCCTGCAGGGCTGCCAAACAGATCTCTCAGACACTGTGGGGCTGTCCACATACCTACCCATAGTCGGAGTGGCTTAATAAAACAGGTAACTGGGGTAACAAAAAGGCTGCAAGCAAAACAAACACAAATGCCTTTCTGTCATACTCAACAGCATTATTTTAGCCATGGGGTCTTTTGGTATCTCCCACCTACAGTTCTCTTAAGTGTCCTGCACATACAAGTAGAGCCCTAGGTCCCACAGCAAAATCAGGTGCTCTCCACCTGTTCTGTACTTTGGGTTACTTCCCTTTTCATTGACTTCCATTTATATTCCCTTGGACACAGTCTTTGAAACCCCAGTGTAGACTGTTCTTTCTGGACAGCATCTTGAGGACATTAGTGTTATTCCTTTTCTCTGCACCAAAACCACCAGTGGCTATGTGAACCATCCATGTGGTGATCTAATTGCTGTTGCATGCTTTTGCTGGGGCTGAGTCCTTGCATTGTGTGAAAGCAACTCCCTCTCTTCCTCTCAGACCAACTAACTGCTGGGTGGCTACAACCCTCATTTTTACCATTCAGGGCTGCTGGAACACTGAAAAGATTGCATAAAGAACAGTTATAAAACATATTTTCTTTGGAATGCTTTCTGGTGTCTCTTTAAGTGGAAAACATGGCACTAAGGCAAATGACAGGCTTGGGAAGAAGGGCCAGTTCAAGCCCAAAAAGTCCAGTTACTTTCCAATCACTGCTTATCTAGGGACCAAAGGCAGCTACAGCACCAACACATCTATGGTGGCTGAGCACCTGCAGTTAGACTAAATGACTTCAGGTTTCATTCCTCAGCCTACATGTCTATGGCAGCAACTTCTTCATCTCAAGCTTTTACCAGTGTTTCTGTTGGACCACAGAAATCTCAAAACACATTACAGAATTTTTATAGTAGGAATACGATTTTAGAGAGAAATCTGGAGCAAAAGGTGGACTATTAAAGCACTGTGTTACACCAGTGTCCTGCCCTATTTGCTTCACTCAAGAAGCACAGGGAGCCCCAAAGAAGGTGACCTTCCCTCTTTCATGGGGTTATCCAAAGTGGAGAGCACACACATTAGAGCCCCTGTGGAGCTTTCATCCTCCCTTGGGAAAAATGCACCTTCTCTTTGATCTTTACTTTGTCTTGTGCACAGATCCCACAAAAATGGCATCCCAACCTATCTGCCAGACAATGCTACATCATCCAGGAGAGCATCTGTACAGGCAGGGGAATTGAGGAGGTCAAAGGTACTTTTGGTCTGTTGGGTGACAGGCTGGCTTAGCTCTGGCAACAGCAGATATTACAGTCTGTGTCTTATTCTGACCACTAAATATCATTGTTTTTGGCCAAGTGCTTAAAGCAGCCAGAATCTTTAACCAAATCTCATATTTCTTTCCAAAGTTTCCATGAAAGGGTTTTACATGTCTTTTGCTCATTTCAAAGGGTGGGGTAAATTCCTCACTGCAGTCAGCGATCCTGCTAGCACTGACTGGTGCCATTTGCATGTTGTATTGCCAACAGCAAGCCCTGAGAGTGATGAATAAGAGCCCAAACCTCACAAAACCACCTAAACATTTTAAAAATAACAATAAAATTTAAAATAACATTTTAAAATAACAAAGGGAAACTCTTTTCATTGCTGTTCAGACACTGGAAATTTAGATTAGTTTTTTTCCCCCCACTCCTTTTCCACTGTCTTACAGCTTGGAAATATTTTGTAGACATGAAAGCTGAAATTTACACACTTCTTAGTGCCTGTACATTGCAGTTTCTACCAAATTTCATGATAAGACCCTGAGAGCTGGTAACATAATGCAAAATTTCACTCAAAAAATTACTTGGAGTTGGTGAATAAAGCTAAGGTAATTAACTCATCAGAGCATTTCTTACTATTTTTAAATAATTTAAATATTTTACATACATAATAGACCATGTTTTAAGTGATGCAAGGTTTAACATGATTGCTGCAGTGTCTGAAAGTGAAAACATGGTTGATTTGATCCTGTATCCCTTGCTATGTGTGTGTTATCAAGTGGCTAATACATATCCAAACCCTGTTTTCATGTGAAACATAAATTGTATGCCCATAAAAATGCAGTAGCAAATCATGAGACTGTTACAGAAAATGAGGTTGGTTTCCTCTGTGTTGTAAAGCAACTGGACCTTTTTCACTTCTTAGCCAATGTATTCAGATTTGGAAAAAGTATTACATACAGATAAGTGTTCTTTCTCTATATAATTCTGTAACTGAAAACTGCTTTTCATATTAACAATAGTAGTTTTTTGTGCCTAAATTTGATTATGTGTTTTTTGTCTTCTCTTTATTCACACTTTCCACAAACACACATTTCCTGTCACTACTTCGAATTTGCTTTATTTTGCACCATGTTTTCGACTGCTCAAAAAAAACTCCCCAAAAAGCTCAATTTTTTTCAACTCTGTTCTGGAAAAGTCCCATTTAAAAAAAAAAAAATCTTGTTTTCACTTTCTTAATTTTAAACAATCTGTTTCAGGGTTGATCCAAATCAAACAAGCTTTCATTAAGTGGCACCAGCTTCCATTAAAATGCCATTAGCAGCGCTGAATCTTCATGCCTGTTCCACCGGAAGACTTGTCAGTTTTAAAAAATTCATCTGAATTTCAAGTTTCCAGTTTTAATGGCTTCATTGTGGCTCTCGTTTGAATCTTTGTCACCCTCTAGTGTCATGACAATGGAAGCCATAAGCAAAAAAAGGCAAATTACAGCGTATGGAGCATCCGAGAGCTCTCCGCACAGGCCGAGGGTTACAGAAACAGCCAAGGTACAGACAATGGGCGCAGCGAGCGCAGTCATGCGATTGCACAATGCACACAACAAAGAACCCGGAGTCAGCTGTTGGTGCGGATTAGCAGGCGATAATCATCTGTCCCCAGCGAGGCCGCAGGGACGTGGCTGCGAGCTTTTGTGCAGCTGTGTCACAACGCGGCCGTGCTGCTACCAAGCACGAGCGGCTGTGACACTCCTCAAAGTGCCTGTCAAACCTCTTGGCCCGGGCTTATCAGTGGCTCTCAACGACAATTTTGAAAAGCAAATGGTTTTTTGTCTGAAAGGCAGTGGCATCACATCCACATCCTGTGGTGAGATCCAACACAAGATCTGCTGGATGCCACAGGCAGCTTTTTTCATGGCTGAGCATTCTCCTCTCAGCACAGGATAATGCTGTTTGGTTTATTTTTGTTGAAAGCAAAAAAAACATGACTCCTACTACCCTTTCCTCACAGTTTTCCACAATTCCAAGAATGAAACAACCTTCCTGATGTGCATTAGCACGTTTGTTTCCTTCCCTCCATTCCTTGCTTTCAACTCTGCCCTCGTCAAAATCACCTGAACTCTCAGTCTTTGAGACTTGAGACTTTGAGAATCTTCTTTTCTATCTTCTCTCAGGTCCTGAAGCTCCATCTCTCCCCTTCAGATGCTGACTAGACCCATGTTCTTTGTTTTGGTTTGGGGTTTTTTTTCTGCTCTGTTCTTTTTCACAATTCCTCCTGCCTTCTTTAGTGTTGCAGTGGGATTACTCTTATGGCCTTTTTGTTTCCAGAGTACATCTTCTAATACGGCTCTCAGAGACAACACCCAGGAAGGACATCCAGAACCTGCTCTTGTGAATTGCTATCAGAAGAAGGGCTAAGCCTTGCTTGGTGGACAGGAAGGAGGGAAGATGTGGGCATGGCACAGATAGGCACCACCCTTAGGTGGCCATGGCAGTCAAGAAGAGGGCTGGGGAGTGTAGGAGGTGGGGGACTAGCAGCAGCTGGATGGGCAGAGCAGGAGGAATGGCAGGCTAGGGCAGTTCTGGCTGGGGAGTTAGCAAGAGATAGGTCAAAGGCTAAACAGAGCAGGGTTCTCCTCACTGGGAGCCATGTGGTTGTTGCAGGGCTGCAGGATGAGCATTGAGAAGCAAGAAGGAATGGGAGGCTTTCCAGTGGAAAATAAGAGCTGGGTGTAAAAACATTTGGACGAAAGGAGCAAAGGGTTTTGTAGTATTTGCCGGCTTTGGCAGTGGGATCCAGAAGGAATGGGAAGCTCAGGAGGCTTGGTCAGGAATCAGAGAGATTTCCATTGGCATTGTATCCTGGGAGTTCACCTACACAGACTCTTAGTCCAGAAGCAGGGATATGCACAAGGTTGTCTGCAGCAGAACTGACTAGTGCCACCAGAAGTGTGATAGACCTGCTGCACTGCTGTGTTAGGAGCCATTCCAGTGTCTTGTCCACAGCACCACTCTTTCCTCCCTGAAAACCTTCCTCAAAGCAGACGGCAGACGGGTGACAGGCCCATAAAGGGACAGGCTCTGTCTTCAACACGGTTAGATCCATTTGATTTTGAGACTCTCCATGGAAATTAATGTATTTCAATTTGTGTTTTGTAAAGCTCTATTAAACCAATAATAATTATTAATCAGAGGAAATAATAATTCTGTTTTCTGCAGGGTGATTGTGCACATTGCAAAACTACCCAGAACTGAGTTCACCTAGCAGACTCTGCCATAAATAAAGTCAATAACAAGTGGCACAAGCAGAGCTTGTGGAGAACCTGGACTCTCAGTGTAAACCTGTCCTTTTTGTAATCAAACTTAATTCTTCAGTGAAAATATTAGGTGAGTCAAAGATTCACATCCAGGGAGATACCCATCCTAACAGTTGCAACCTGATCCTGCGTTGGAGTGGGGGGGATTTTTGTTGTTTTTTAAATCTGCCTTAAATGGCACACAGATTTCCTGTTTGTCACTCATTATTTGCCATATTTCCTCACAGAAACATGCTCGATGCTATAGTTTGTCTAGCACTTTGTGATACTCCAGATGAAAGAAAAAAATAAAAAAGAAAAACCTTACGCCATTTAAAATAAGCACCTTAGGAAATCTGAAAAATATGGATTATCTCACACAGACTGATTTACCATATAAAAACCATGCTTCTCTGGTCTGGAAAATGGTTGATTAAATACATCCCATAGTTTAATGGTTGATTAAATAGATATTTAATGATTAAGCACAAGTGCATTTTTGGATTTTGATTTCTAGGAACACAAGCATCATTTAGTTAATCCACATCTAATATGCAGTATGAAATTCTGCATGTTTTATTTGGAGTCATGTCAAAGTTTTAGGTGATCAACAGAAACACTGTCTGCAAGCTGAATACACAAGAGTGTTAATTATAATGACAGAAGACAGGAGTTTTAAGAGACTAAACACTGCATCCAGATAAAATTGGTATATTGAAGTTCAGTGATCAAGGAGCTGAGTACCTGATCCAAAATGTTTTGACAGATTGGGGGCTTCATATAAGGCAATTGATACTTTGCAGACTCAGGGCTACAGAGAAAGAAGTGTCAATTATTTTACAGATGTAGCTGAAGCTCCTGCCTTTAGCAAACTGATGAAACCTTGGCACATGAATGGGTTACAATTTCCCACAGTGTTATATTAATCCCTGCGTTGTTTACACAGCACTTATTTTAAAATGGTAAACTGATACATAAATCACAAGGATCAACAGTAGGATTTTTTTGGCCATAAGCATTCAAGAAAAATATCACCCTGCTATGTGTTTCAGAAACATAAAATCTAACTATGACAGAAAAATTATGAGTTTACTATGTGTGAATGCAGTAAGAGGTGGTGCTGATAGCATCAACTATGAGTAAGTTCGTCTAGCACTTTCTGGGATAATACCCTATATTGTCTTGCTATAACTTCACAGTGCTTTAACAGTTTGCTCTTTTACCATTACTGCGGGTTTGTGTCTGTTCACAACCTTTTCTCTGAACAGCTGCAGCACTTCACATGTTGGAAAATGCGACACTTTAAGGGGGCAATTTCTATGCAATGAATCTGTCCATTCCCATGTTCAGTGAAAAGCACACCAAGTTTGACCAGGGTCCAAAAAATCTCTTCATCAGTGCTCAGAAGGGACTCACTTGTACTTTTCAGCTGAAATTCCAAAGGGTGCAACAATATCCTCAGCTTTTCCTAGCTAGAGTTGATGCTTTGGGATTTCACCTACCAAGAGATTGTTTTACCTGGGGTTTTATCTTCTCTCTCCCTCTTTTTTTTTTTTTTTTTTTTTTTTTTTTTTTTTTTTTTTTTTTTTTTTTTTTTTTTTTTTTTGTTACTGATAGAGGACAAAGCTGCCTGACAGAAATGTAAGGTACAAATGGGTGAGAAGTTAAAGCACAAGGTAACTGATGAGAAAACCTGGTAGAAAAAGAAACTGTAAGCTTGTGAAAAGAGAGAAAAACTGGCTCAAGAATTTATAATGGGCAAACTATAGGATTTAGAAGTCAGGGAGGAGAGAGGGAAGATGGAATGACTAGAAAAGGAGCTTAGTGGGGATATCAGGAGTGGAGGCAGGGATTGTGATGGGATGTGCCATGGAAATCACTCAACAGATTATATCTCTGGAAAGCAATTACTTGTAAGTGAATTGCAGTACTTGTTAGCCACTTCCTAATTTTTCAGAATGTATCTATACTCATCACATTCTCTCACATTCCTCTGCATCTCTGAAGTCTTGTCTCTCCTAGGTCATGTATTCAACTCCGAAATTCAAGTAACCATGGACACGTTTAAACTTTTTATTTCTCTTTTACGCTCAAATTTACCCTTTGGCCAAAGGAAAAGTACACTGAGTCAGGGTCCAGGAACTGTTAGTTCTAGCTTCATAAGTGACTGATACATGACTTTTTACACTTCACTGTCTTTGTTATTGTGTCTTTTCATCAGCAACTCAGCCACGGTAGAGCTAATATTGTTTTGTATATATATCATGTGCAAATACACCTTGCAGAGATGTGTCACAGGATTTATGTTACTGAAGCATATATTACCTATCAAAAAAGGCAATATCAAAAAAGACAATGCATCTTATTGGAACCAGATTCTCAAATAATTACTCTTAAAACTTTTTTGTATGTGTAAATAATGTTTTTATCCTAGAAACAAAGACACAACAAAGTGTCTGCCTTTAGCTTGCAAGAGAGGACCATTTTGAACTGTGTTTGTAGTCCAAATGTTTGGCTAAAGTAGGTGAATATGGAAAGGCTACACAACAATATCCTGAATAGACAAGAGCCTAAGTGAGAAGACATTTAGTACCTGGCAGGACTATGTTCTCAAGTGTGTAACTTGGACAACACTGGAAATCAAGGCATTCTGGTTCCCATCCCTCTGCTTTAATAGCTAATTACATCACATTGCCCTCTCCTTTTTTTTTTTTT
>VXBB01012553.1:936939-1009493 GCA_013399915.1 Illadopsis cleaveri
TAACCATGCATCCCCTCAAGAGTTTTGGCTATTTTCTGGTTTATGTTAGCAGAGTTGCCAGCTTCACTTGGCTTTCTATCACCTTACACTACTGCCAAGTATTTCCCCCCATGACCAAGCATCACAGTACTGCATGAGGCAGACATAGTGTGTCTGTGCTGCTTGGTCTTCCAGCTTTCTCCCCTCCAGTCAGGAAATTAGTGTGTTTAAACTCTAGCATGCTTTAAATCCCACTAGCATTGCAGGAATCCCTTTTTTAAAAAAAATTTATTTTTTTTTTTGGTAGCAGACTAAGTTTAGAATAAGACAAGTGAATCAATTTTTACTAGTTAAATTAAAAATAGTGGCTCTGCTGTGACAATAGCAGCAAGGGAAATCCCAGTTGGTCTTCTGGAACATTTCAGACTTCCTGCTTCACTGTCTCTGCTGCAGTATCCCCCCTTACATAACCCAGCAGGCAGCAGTAACACACTCATATAAGCAGGAACATTGCCAAAAACATTTGGTCTATTGAATACTCGTGTACACAGACTGAAGACTTTTGTGACTCTCCTCCACATGAACTTCAGCTTTAAATGGCAAAGGAGTGTCTGCACTCTTCTCCCTTGAGAAAGCCAAATTTACTTTTATGAGGCCATCAATATTAATGTTCATGCAGCAATCCAAAAAGCTATTTTCCCCTTCCTCTTCCACTGCCAAACATGAACAATGAAGCAACTTCGTAATCAATGTCATATTTAAACTATTTATTGTTTCTTTCTCCTCCTTGCCCCTTCTCTTTTCCTATGTTTTTGAGGGGTGTAGTTTTTCTTTTCTTTCTGGCTGCTGAACCCTATCTTTACTTTTCTTTCTAATATTTTGTTTATGTGGCCTTCTTTGCTTTGGGCTTTCATCAAGTTCCTCTGTAGCATGCAATCACATAGTTATACAATGTTTCCATAATGCTGAAATTGTTACATACACGCCAGATGTCAAATCTAAAATGCATTGGGTTTTGAGAAGAGAGACAGGGGAGGAGCAGAACAGACTGAAGTGTATTCACTCAGGAACTGGGGATCTGAGAAGGTGCACATTCCCTGTAATGCCTTCCATAACACAATACTTAACTGAGTGCAATACAGCCTCTCACCAGAGCAGAGTTCCTGCTGGATGGTCCTTCTCCTCTAAACTATAGGTGCTCCTCAGACAAAGATGTGCTTTTCAGGGAAGAGTTCCTATTTTTTGTTCAAGCACAGTGTATGTTTTACTGGAGATTGACTGATCTGTAGGGCTAATAACAGGAACTTCTGCCTCTTTTGTATCTTCAATTTTAACTCCAATCATTTTCCAGACAATTCTTCTTTTAAGGCAGTAAGGAAGCAGAGAGAGCTGTTTACTTTCACAGAACACTTTTTAAGGAACCTACAAAATTCAGAAACTCAACTATGTGTTCTTGAGTGCTCATTTAATGCCCATCTAATGACTTCCCTGTAAATATAGATATTGAACTCAACGTGCTGTCACACGAACTGCCTCACATCAGCTGGGAAGTAAGAGCAGTTGACAGCCAACTTGTGTCAGCAAGCTGGGGAAGGGCCTTGGTCCAAGCTGTATTATGAAGGCATGTCTCTGTAGTCAGGTGGAGACAGTTGTGGAATAGCTTAGCTCATTTTCTAAGGTGCAAAATGGAAGATACATTCAATCCAAAAGCTGTTTGGACATGCTGTTGTGGAACCATGCCCAAGCTAATAAGTTCTGCTCAGAGGCAGGTTATTCTTTTACATAAGTTGGCTGGTCCCTTATTTGGTGAGGTATATATGCTAAAGCTTGAAATAACACAGTTCAGCCTTTAATATGAATGTTGGTTTCTAGACAAAGGCTGCTTAGAAAGACAGTCTTTCTTTTTCTTTTTCATGTTCGACCTTCTAAAGTTCCCAGGAAACTAGTACAGAATATATTATGCTTGCATGACAGAATAAAGGAGAAGTTAAGAAGCTAAACTTCTTAATGATTTGTTTTTCATATTCATAGCATTTTTCACTCTGCAGAAATAAGTGAAAGGAGACAGAACTACTACCATTCCATTAATCAAAAGATGCCCCTTTTTCTCCTGTAACTCTGTAATGTATACATCAATTTTAATTTATAGTGGTAGTATATGCCACAATACATTTGAGGTTTATAATTTTTGAAGTTAAATATCACAGTTAAATAATTTTTACATTGAAAGTCTTATTATAGCTATCAAATGTATTATTAGATGCTAACCTTAAATTAAAATGCTTAGTGTCAGCATATCATGACCTTATAAAAGTCTTTTCAGAGATTTTGATGATATTGCACTTCTATTTCCCATTCTAGACACACTACAATTTAATAGATTAATATGTAATAAGGTTTATGGCTTTGCTATGTCATTAACAAAACCAGATGCCCTCTCTGTGTCAGAGGTAAGTCATTTCATATACTACCCTACTCTTACTCTACTAATGTAACTAAGTAATTAATTAGCCAGAAGTCTCAGCAATAACTTACTAATCCCTACAAATTGCTAAAAATCTGTAAAAATATAAGTAACCCCCAGGACTTAGCTTGGACATAGTTCTGAACTACTGTATCTAAAATGGTTTCTGGATTGCCTGGAACTTCATGGTCACCTGCACTGATTGTGCACATATTTATGTTTATTAGTCATTGCAACCTGTACCTCATAGTGTCTAGTATTTTTGTCCACAGTAGAGGTTTTCTCTGCAAAAGAGGAAATGCTGTGCAGAAATACACATTGGGAAAACACTGATTCTTAGGTTGTAGGAGCTGTTTTCACTAAAGAGTTAAACTGTAATCTACATTAACTCCTTTTGTACTGTCTTGAACAAAAGCATCCGCACAAAACATGCACAGACATATTACTTTAACTCAAACTAGCTTTGTAGCAAAGACAACAGGACTGTAGTGCTGAAGAGACCTGAATGCTCCCTGTCTCTCGTGAGACTTCTATGCAAGGGGGCAGTACCATTGGAAGTTGATAAGTCACACATCTGGCTTGCAGTTCAGGATGGGAGAAATCCTGTGGCAGGGCCTATTTGTGCCTCTTGCATGTAGAAGGCATGCTGTTCTGTCTGTTGGGTGTTGAAACTACGTTAGGCCATATCCACTGATTTACAAATCTCAAAACCTAGCTGGAACATATCCCATTCAGAAGCAATGGTCAAGATGAGAGTGAAAAAAATCTCCATGTTTTCTTAGGATAATCATGACTTTTGACTTCTGATTTGACTACTGTAAATGAGAGGCGTACATCTGAACAGGACAACCAATAGACTCCTTTCTTAGATGAACCCAACACACCATTTCCTCAAGCCTACGGATTTCAGTTCCCTCTCACAACAGAGCTCCCCAAGCTAGTGTCTATCTCTCATAAATGCTTGACAACCACATTTGTTTATACTTGACTGAGGAACAGTTAAGCCCTTTATCTAATGTTCTTTTGTCTCTGTGGGCTTTTTCAAATCTCTGTAGAGTAGGAGTTGCTGCTGAGACAGCGGCTACTGTTCCATGGCAACTAAAAATAAAAAACCACTCCCTTCTTTTGATTTCAAATCTTCTATCTGCAAGAGGCATTTCATGAAGCCCAGTCCTTACACTGTGACAGAAAGAGGAGAATCCCTCCCTATTCATTTTTTTCCATACCACTAATGATTTCATAACCTCTGTTATTTCATATCCCAGGTAGATGCTTCTCATCCAAGTTAAAGTATGCTTTCTCTATTAAGTTCCATCTTTTGTAGTAGCCACACTTTAACTTTGGTCACACTTATTGCCATCATTAATATATTTTTTAGTCCTACGATTTTTTTTTTAAATAAGCCCAACTAGAACAATGCACAGTCTTCAAAATATGGGTCAGATTGATAACTCTGGACCCTCTGAAAATTGTATCATGCTTATAATTGCATCCTGATTTCTCTTTTATTCACTGTTTCCTTCTGCTAATACTTGGGGGGGTTGTTTGTTTACCATTGCTGAATATTAATCTGATATTTGCATACCGTATCTCCTGAAGAACTCAGACACCTCCTTCTGTAGTTGCTATAACCTATTTAAAGTTGCACTTGCATAAGTATAAGGAGGCTTTTTTCTCCCCATGGGATTTACTCTGTATTTAACACTGAATTTCTTCCACATTTATTGCCAAATTGCTCTGTCTTGAGAGGACATCCTGCATCACAAGTCGGTCTTGGTTTGCATCATCTGCTGATCTTATGACCTCACTATTTACTGCTTTTCTAAAACATTCAACATATAAAGTAGCCCAGGAGTGAGCATCAAATCTTGGAGAACATCTATGAGTGAACTCCCGCTGTTGTGAAAATGGAAAGCTACACATTCATTCCCTATTCTGATTTCTGAAGATTTTCTTTCAATTGCATATGGACACCTGAGAAAACCTACTTTATCTCATGCTTGCTTTCTTCAGCATGCTTTAATGAAGGATCTTTGCTCAAAGGTTTAGGAAATCCATCTATGATGTATCATTCATAATGTGTCACCCAAATCATTCTCATTCTCTTGCATGCTGAATCATTCAATGAACTCTAATTATTTGTGCCTTACACCCTTCTTTTGAAGAAGCTATATCAGCTTGCTATGGGAGATCAGGCTTATAGGGCTGTAATTCCTGAGGTCCCACTGAATTTAAGAACAAAATGAACATCACATTTGCCACATTCCATTCTTTTGGAAAAGAGGCCAATCTACATGTCTAGTTACATCACATTAATAATTTGTCACATATATCAGACTTCCTTTAGAAGTGTTTTGAAAACCTGATATAATCTACTTGATTTGTTACCATTTGGTTCTGTCTAAAATTTCTTCTCTGACACTTCAAATTGAGATAATTTCTTTGACTTGGACCCAAAAAAAGGTTTTGCTGTTGAAACCAGCCTAAGCTTGTCCATGGAGAACATTAATGTGAAAAATTCATTTAGCATTTAAGCTCTGGGCTTATCTCATTTAAGTACTTCTTTTATAGCCCAAACATTATAGAATGCCTATAAACTGTCTGGCACAATTCATGCTTCTGATGTGTTTAGAGCAAGTTTTATTATTCACTCTTGTGCTTATCACAAGTTATTTCTCAAAATATTTTTGGCCCACTTTATAAAGGCTTAATATTAAACATATAAAAGTTTATGTTCTTTTCTGTTTTCCTCATTTCAACACAATTTCTACTTTTTGAAGATTGACTGTTACTTCTAACAACTACTTTCACATTTCTGTTTTGTCATGCCAGCTTTCTGTGTGCGTGTGGTCCTTTTAAAGTCTTTTTTGATAAGCAGTAAATGTTTGCTGTTAGTCTCTGGTACAGCATCTTTAAACAATCGGCATGCCACCTGCAAACTTTCTACTCCTTTGGCTGCTTCTTTGAATTTCTCTTTAATAGCCATGATTTACATATTTCAATAATACATAGTAGTCTAATAATATACAGCAGAGACATATGCTTTGATACTGGCTTTTGGTTCCTACGCAAATCCTCATAACATAGCCATTTCTTTTTAATTACAATTTCTAATAACATCTTCACATTGATATTTTCTGCCAGAATCCTGCTTTGTTTCTTGGGGAATTTGACCAACTTGTCAATGAAATGAGAATCAATCAGACCTCAGGTAAGACAGCACAGAGTGAGTGAATCTCTCTCCAGCTGGCCTGAATGCTACTGAGTAGGTTAGCTGTGCTAGGGCTGGTGGGCTCCCCTCCTGGATTTTAGCTGAAAACTATTTGGTGAATATTTGCAAAAATGTAAAAATTTTAGGAGAATCAGCAGTGCCAACAGCTGCAATTTAGAGAGGTTTCTTTTGAAAACAAATTTAAAGAATATGAAATCAGAACTGACCACAGAGATTTATCTGTGACAGAATTGGATAGTGAAGTCCTGGGGGTTTTCTAAGCAAAAGGAAATAATTCCAGTCCATCAACTCTTGTATTGCCCTTCTGCTGAATGTGAGACATACACAGATTTTACGATATTATTTTCTCTCCTCAATAACTTTCAAGAGCAGCAAAATTAATAACTCATGATATAGAAGTTTAATACAAGAAGGCTGCGTGTGTACTAGGAGGGAAAACACTATTTCAGACAGGCGCGAGTGCGGAATCGTGAAAACTAATGTTTCTCGTCCTCGTCCAAGGGCCGGGAAAACATTTCCTTTTTCTCTCCTGCAGCGGCACCCGGTGGCACGATTTGGTAAGAGCCGGAGCTGGCCAGGGCTGTGTGAGCCGCTCTCACGTCATGAAGGATTGTAACTTTTCTCTGCCTCTCACAAGCTCACTGTGTCCACGTTTCCTGAGTTATTTGGTTGCTGTTGCTATAGACATAGAAGTTTATAATTTTAGTGCATACTAAGTCTTCCTTACATTCATTTTCCCATGGCTTAGTCTTTCTTTAGATGCTCAATTACAACATTAAAGAATTATTTTAGGAGAATATGTGAAACCCTTTTCCCCCCCCGTGGTAGTAACTAATTCTTTCTTTATTTTTTTTTTTTTAAATCCAACAAAAGGAAGCTGCATATTTCAATTTATAGGAGGAAATCCCAGTCATGCTGGAACTGCTGAAAAAAATAATTCGAGCTTTTGGGGGGCAAGAGCATAGTCTAAAGTTTTTTTTGTCCTTCTGGTGGAAACAGGAAAGGAAGTGTTCGTCTTGCATGCTGTAGAGGAAAATGTATTACATCTCCAAGAGCACCTTACACCTGGCATCTTGTCTCTGCATGACTCTCACTCCAGATGTACAGCAGCAAACAAGAAGAGAGCCTGAAAAAGTCTCACGAGACCTATAAAGTCAACAAAATGGCTTATGACCTCTTTTTTGTTCAATATTTCATGACGTATAAAAACCCAAAGCACTGAGGTTTTCCATTTGATTTTCCATTTAAAAGACAAATCTTTTAAGAGTGTAAGGTTTATCACATCAGGGAAATGGGAAAAGTGTAATGCAGTTGAGGTATTTTTTCAGCTCAGGCTGTTTTCAGCAGTTTGGTTTGTTCCTTCTATTTTTAAACCACTAATCCCCATACCTGGAAAGGAAAGTTTGATATCCCTATCTTCCTCACACATAAGAACAGAGAATACTCTCACCTCAGATTTCTGAGTAGCCCTGATGTGAAAATAAAGCAAAACAAGCCTTGAGAATTTCTGGTATTCAATGTAAATAAAATTGATAGGTGAGAGCATACAAATACAATGATACTACTTAAATCAAAGCTTTTGTTGTTTTGGTGAAAATCTGAGTTATCAGACTAATCACGTTGTCTCTTACCATTCTCACATTTAGAGTTCCTGTCTAACTATCAGTCAAAATGCTGCAGGGAAGTAAGGGGTTTGTATAGCCTCAGCCTAAATCAACTTCTCTTTCAGATTTAGAATTACCCAAGAGGTGACCTGCTTCATCCTCTTTTTAGTTTAATTCCTTTCATTTCCATTCCATTCGACATATATTTTGAATGGGATGTTCTGCTTCTTGTATTTGTAATGCTTTTGTACTCCTAATCCTTTTGTGGGCACTGCTCTGTGTATCTCTTCAGCCTAATTTAACCATAGTTTATATGGCTATAAGATAAAGATATTTTATACCTCACTAGTCAAGTGTAAACTATTACAGTAAATCGTGTTATTTTCACAAGTTTGGTAACAAGTGCTAGCTGGCATTATAAGTGTGGAAGTAACACTTTTATTTCCACATTCCTGCTTTCATCATTCACATTTATTTCTTCAGGGGAAGAACGATACTTGATGTCACATTGAAGAGTGTCTCTCTGTACTATATTTAATTCCTGGACTGGGAAAAGATATTGCCTAAATACAAAAGGTCACAATTAAACTCTGGGGTATAAATGTACCACTCCTGATTTCTGTTTTCTTAAACCTTAACAACATCTGACCATAACAGAATGGTGTCCCGAGGCCATAGAGAACATTTTCTCAAGCACTGCTTAACTCTGTTTTTCTTTGTTTTTTCCTCAGCTCGTTTCTGAGCTGCTGCAGCAACCAGGAGAGGAGCTGTTGTGCCAGTGCTTAGCTTTTGCTTGCATTGAGGCAATGTTCTAGTTCCACAATGATTTAGGTGGAAGCTGAGTAATTTCTACCCACCTAGACCTAGCGGTGTTTCCAGGCCAGAGAGGGATCTTCAAGTATACCAAAGTCAGACTGCAGATTTTAATAAGGAAAAGAAACAGAAGAGACTCTGTGCATGGAAAAGGAATGCTTCTCTATCAGTTTTCTTTCCCATTCATGACATAATTTCTTCAGCAAAAATCTGCAACACCGATACACAAAAGGGACAAATCACATTTATTGTCTAAAATGTTCTCCCCCTAACATCAATGAGCTTTTCCCTATCTGTTTGCTAGGTTACTTTTCCTACCAGAAACCGAGAGCTGACCACTCTTCAAGTGGAATATTAGCTCACTTTTGGGGTGTTCCAGTATTACTCAGCTCAAAAATTCTGCATATATTGTTGGGAATATCTGAAAATTAAAACAGTGCCAATGGGATTTACTTCAGTGGAATATGGAGTACACAGGCTGTAGTCAGAGTGGAGGGTAAATAGGAAGCAGACAGTTGTGTCACAACACTGTTTTTGTTCTTAAAACACTCTTTTAAGGTTCAGACATTGCTGTATAAATATCACTCAGAAAAGTATCTTCTTAAATACATTTTGGGAAAACCACTCATTAGATTAATATCCCTCTATTACTAAATTTCAAACAGTATGCTCCATCTTTTCAAAGGCTCCACAGCTCTGTTGTTTTCCAAACACAAAGAGAATGCAGTGACTAAAAAGCTATCAGACCGAATCACAGACAGTGAATGCAGCATATTTGTGGAGTGCTTGGAGACAAATGAGATTTTGGCGTAGTGGTGACTCATTTAATTGCACAGCTATCACAAGATAATGTGATAGTATTAACATAAGTAACTATGTGCTGCAATTATTCCTCTCAGAGTGTTATATGCTAGCATTTATAACAGTGTTCACTGCTTCTAGCTCGTAAAAAAAAATCCTGAACGTATTCTCATTGAGATTACTGTGCAAGCATTCTGAATAAGGTATTAGATTATGTGTGTCTGTGGCACTGTTAGTGCCTCTGCCCAGCACAAGTGGCACTGGATGGCACAATTACTCTCAAAGGCAGGAGTGAGCAGGTCAGGGCTTGGAGCTGAGAGGGTGTCACTGAGGCAGTGCCAGTCTCACGAGTGGGAAGCCTTCGACCAGCAGTTCCCCAGCTACAGCACACCCCACTACTGATGCACAAACTCTGCCAGAATGGCAAAATGTCTCCCCCTATGCGCACAGCCCCGAAAAGCCAGGAGAGACCACTGAAAAATAAATCGAGGAACGCTCTTCATAGACCACTAACTGAACACAAGTGGCCAAACTGAACTGAGCAGAACTATTTGATTCTGGAAAGAAAATGGGTATGAGAAATGGGCGCCTATAATGACTTTGTTAAATTCACATCCTCTGCTGATATATGTTAGTTCTGACCCTAAAATTGCCAAGGGTCCATAAAAATAGGCACAGTAAAGAATACCCAAGCAAATAATTTCTAAGCCCAAGTGGTAGGAAAAGGACCCTGGAAGCTGATTTATTAGAAAAGTGATTGTGGTGGGGGTCAGCCTTATTTTGACAATGTATGCTTTCAAATAATGTTTATTAAACTATGTTCATTTACTCCTTGAATTATGGTTGCCCTAAACCAGGTCTTCACCTTTCCAAAATGCCATCTGAATGGTGATATTACAAATTTAAACAATCAGTCATATGTAAATCAGAGTTAATAGAGCATCCCCTTTGGTAGTTGGACATGCATTATTCAGCTCTGGGTATCTTCTTTTTTCCCTGCAGGCTGAAGTCATGATTAAAATGTTACTTTAAAATAAATGTCTCCACAGAGACAAAGACAGATTTAAAATGTAATGGATTTTCTCCCACCATGCTATTAAAGAGAAAAGTTACCTCAGCATAAAGATTTCATTACACCTCACCAAAGACTTCAGATACTCCACTGCTATCTTAAAGATTTCATAAGGCCAAGAAGGGTTAAAGCACAGGATGTCTTTAAAGAATTTATTTTTTTTTTAATACAGAGATGTAATGTATCCTATGAAGATGTCTGTCAATATACATGCATGCCAATTCTTTTTTAAAAAACACAGTCTATTATTTTGATAAAAGTGACCTGACATGCTGTAAAGCCTGCAAGGCCAGTATGTATGGTGCAGTTCAACACTGAGATTTCTACTGCATGGCTTATTTAGGAGGTCATTGTGGTTCACTGGGCACAGGGCCAGTTTCCCTTTAGGAGAACCAGATGATTCAAAGCCCTATGGTCATCACCACACAGAATTTGTAAGAGGTAGGATTTGGGCCAGATAACTTTGGATCAAAACTTATATTTCAGTACCTTCTGTACAAACAATAATGTATGTTCCAGTAGTGCTCCCCGCGGACACTGCCTAGAGAGATGATCCAAATTGACCGCGATACAATTAACTAAGAGCCAGGCAGTGGGAGTCTGAGGTTAAGCAGAAATGGCATCTCTGTATGTATAGAACCTTTCAGGTTTATGCACAGCTATTTTCCTAATCTAACCAAAGGAAAAGTAAGTCCATGGCCGCGTCCCTTCCATCTTTCACAGAGCTTAGCTGCCCTTATACACTACTAGACAACCACAAATAGATCAGCCTGCAAGCCTTAGGAATTGCCTGTCCCAAATTCAGGCACTCCTTGGCTCTTTCCTCTCTGAAGAAGCTCATGCCTGCCCTATCACTTGAGTCTGCACTTCACTGACACTGATTCTTCTTCAGTATCAGAAGTCAAGGCCTTTGTCTCCAGATGTCATCACTTCAAACAGGCCTAGATTAGAGCAAGAAAATGCAAGCATGACACTCTGCTTTTATTTGATTTCTTGAAATCCAGGCTGCTGCCTGACTCTTCTGGTAGTCCTTGCTGCAGTGCAATCACAAATTCACTGTGTCTGCAGTTTTGACATGAAAATAACATAGCTGATTATTTAAGAATACCTTTTTTTTCTTTTTTTTNAATCTTTCCATTTACATGAGTTTTATAAATTAAGTAAAAAGCAGCACAAGTAAACACCAGCCTCATTGCAAATACACTTTGTAATACCCACAGATCAATATGCAAAATTATATATGTATATAAATGAATGAATTATCTAATAAATGTGTGTGTGTGTGTGTGTGTGTGTGTAATGGTCGCAGAGAAATTCTCTAAGACTGATCTTTGAAAACCCTAATCTGTGTCAGGATTGCTGGAGTCTGTAAAGCTCATATGTAACTTACAAAAATTACACAAACCCAAAGCAGTGTTAAAACAACTTACTTGCATTTGTCTTCACATCCTGAAACCTGAAAACTCTGAAGAACAATCTTGAATTATTATTGGAGAAGTCCTTATTTTGTCCTGATGGCCTATGGGACCAAATAATTCTATTATGTTTTTGCTGAGCAGAAAGCTATGTAAGAAAAATTATCAGCCTCCAAAATAACAAAGTTTAATAATAAAAGGCTTAAGATATTTGCAACTGTAAATAATTTGGTCAAATAAAAATGATGGAATACAGCTGTGTTTATTTTTGGTTTTCATTCTCTATTAAATATGAGACTTTTCTGTCTTATATTAGAAGTAGAAGCCAGGCTAACACCTGAGAAGATTTTTTAACTACTGAATATGCTTTTATCTGAGTTTGCTTTTTACTGGCTTCTGCCAGTGCCCTGATGAACAAAGGTACTGGCAAAGCACAGAGGAGCATTCTTACCTCAGAATGTAGAATTTGCACTTGTGTTTCACTTCCACTTAGAAGAGGCAATACAAAACCACATGAATGATGCTGCCAGTCAAAATATGCAAATCTCAATTCAAATATGTAAAACTTGCAGTGATCTGCAGATAAGGAAGCAATGGGAGCACCAGTGCATGGTTCTGCTCTACAACCATTTATTTATATGCAGCAAAGGCGTATGGGTATGAAGACAAGAGCAGCGTTCAGCATTGTACAGTTGTAGAAATAGATCTGCAAAGAAAATGCATTAGTTAAAAAAAGCTTAGCTTCTGACGAAACACAGCTCAGTCCTTTACCCAGAGTCATACTGCCAGGGATGTTGCAGAGGCCTGTGAGCAGAGCAGAAGTGGCCCCCCCACCCCAAATGAGTGAGAGACCCAGATTAGTTAGTCACCATGCAATTAGCAAACAGCATGCATGACATGACTGAAAGATGAGCAACGCGTGAGACCAGAACAAATGGCCTGTGGGACAATATGGGGCAGCTGGGGAAGTAAGCCAGGACTTTGGGGCTGAGGCAGGTTGTGGCATCCCTCCTTCTGGGAGGGAAAAATGGATCAAACAAAAAGGAAGGAGTGATCTATAGGGGAACTGTGGTGAATGCACATAGATATCTGAATATGAATACATCCTTTATTCATTTTGTTTAGCTGTAAAAGAAGAGTATGTCTAAAGATAAATGAGTATTGTTGTTATAAATTTTTTCTGACACACATTCTCTACCACAGCCAGAGAGAAAACGGATCAATAACCTTGAGTACTAATTTCCGGAGCTCCAACAAGACAGTCCTTTCAGAGCAGTAAAAACTGCAACCAAAATTCTTGAACACTATCTAGAAATAATCTGCACTAGTTTTATGCCTCCTAAAAATGATAAAGTTCTGTTTCCACTTACAAAACAGGAATTCTGCATGTTTAAGGTAATGTGATTGACCAGCAATACCCTAATGCTCATCACATATTGTTTTGCTGTAAATGTTGCTAAAAAAAAAAAGAGAAAAAAGTCAAGCAGTCTTTATCTGAAATTACATTAAAACCAAAATCTTCCATGTGTCAAAATTACTAACACCACCAGCAGCAGCCCAGCTGGATTCCTTCTGCTCCCAGAGGAAGATAAGAATTAGGATGAATTAGATCCCTTCCATACCATTATACCACTTTGCTTGTCTCAAAATGTAGGAGGAAAACTGTTAAAGCTGAGGCCAATTTGTTGTTTATGTCATCTATTTGCATACTTAATTAATGTAAATTACCAGCCGCTACAGAAGTTTCAGACAATGACAGCAGTTACGCTCCAGTTTTTCAAGTTAAAACCTCCAGGAGGAAAACATGGCTGGTTTATATTTTTCCTACATCAATGACAGCAATTTTCAGGTTTTATTATTTGATTCTACTTTTGGAATGAAGAGCCAGGGAATAATTACTTAAGCAGGGAAAAAAAGATTATAATGAGGCTTAGAACTGGGCAGATGAGAATTACCAAAGGGAAACAGTCCTTTTTCCCATAGGGCAAAATAAGTAGTAGTAGCTCTGGGCATGACTTGGAAAACAGTACTGTACTGTACTGTGCAAAGAAGCTGTTTCTGTGGTGTCGGCTTTTTCTGATTTTTTTCCCCCCACTCCTTTTCTGAAAACAGTATGATGTGAAAGAATTGCATAGTACTAAAACAATAATGGAAGTCGTCAGAGGGCTTTGCAAAACAAGCTCAGTGTGAGTGCTACTAGAATGAAGCCTACAATGATTAGACTTCTGAATAATCAGGCAAACAGCCCATATTGTAACAAGCACTGTTTATGGGGCTGAAGCAAACACAGACAAGTTTGATTCACATGCCTCAGTAAGCGCAAAAACACTTGTAACAAGGAGCCTTGCAAAGGGAGCAATTAGGGCTATGGAAACAGTCTCTGCCCTACCAAGATCACAAGCTCTGTGAGAGGTGGGAAGCACTCAGCTAAGCTGGGATGTTCCAGAGAGACGGACTCTCAGCTCCCAGATAGGCGACAATGGCAAAACCAGCCCCTGACTGAGACTGTTCCCTAAACAGCTACATCAGCAAAACATTGCCAAAAAATGTCTGAGCAGAATGATATAAAAATCAAGCAAAATAAAGCCCTACAAAAAACCGCTAAATTTTTGAGAATTTCTAAAGCCATTGCCAAAGGTACGATTTCGGTAAGCAGCACTTTGTTGGCTTTATTACTAAAATGTATTATAAGCCATTCCAGCTGCAGCAGCTGAGACATGGTTTTCTGCTTGCCATAAACACGAATGCACAGGATTGTCTGGGTCTAGAAGTACCTCACAGATATATTTACTCTACCTGTATATGATATTCCAAATGGATGGGTCTGCTCCAAAGACCCCAAGCATTTTCATGCCATGATTTGGGCCAGTTGTGATTGTTACTACAATTCTCCAAGGGAGAGACTCACCCTGCTTCAAATATGGATCACCAGGGTTTTATGCTGCCCTGTAACAAAGCACATGTAGGGGTTGGAGTGTCCGGCTGTCAGAGGTTTTTTGTTTTCTCATCCAGTTTGCTGTCCAGAAAGGTACCATACTCCTGGGTAGTCCTTTAACCACTACTGCCTCAGTACTTGACTGCAACTTCCATGTCTAACAACAGCAAAATGCTCATTTTCTAGACCATGGAATTCATTGGCTGCAAATCATGTAGCATCATCTTTGAGCATCAACATTTTTTAACCACCTACTTTCTCATCCTTCAATAGAAGAAACAATGGCAATGTGTTGCATTAAATACATGGGAGAAGCTTCAGCAAGGTTAAACTCACTGTCCTAAAATGTATGTGGCTTTCAGTTTTCTCTTTGTCTAAACTGTAGTAATGTTGATCTGGTGCAAAATGTCAACTTTTTTCTATCAGTTCCTTTTTTTTCCTCAAACCCTAGTGGCCCTGACATCTTTAGACCACTTTGCAGCCTGTTTCTGACCTCCTCACTTTTACCAGTTTGGTGTTTTATGTCAATCTGTCTGTATTAGAAATCACAAAAGACAGGATGGTACAAACATACTATTTTGAGAGAGAGAGCAAAGAGACACCTACTCTTAGTTCCTTACTTAAATGTCAGTAAGTCCAAAAGGACTTGGAAATACAAAATGAACACAGATTACAGTTAGCTGTAAGATTCACCACTGTTGTTTTTGCTTCAGCTTTGTGAAAGCAGCAGGGCCACAGACCCCATGGAGATGCTCAGCTGAGCGCCAGGCAATCTGTTGGTGTAATAAAGCAGATCACTGCATGCCAGAACCTCATTTCCATGAGCTTGTTGTGTGGCCTTATCATACTTGTTTGTCACTTAGAGCTGCTTCTGAAATTCAATAATTATTCATGAAATGCAATAAAATATTCTAAGTACGTCCAAGTCAAATCAGACTGGTTTGCATTTTATCCACTTGAATTATGTTATTTTTTCCATGTTACTGTAGTAGATTTCTCTGCTAGTCAAGACATGTGTGTCTTGAAAATCATTACACTTTGATTCCTATTTCTTCTGCATAAAATTAGACAAGAATTTGAAGATAAGTTTACAAACCCTTTCTTGAGTCCCAAAGCTTGTTCCTTCCAACTGTACCAAGTAGTCCAATAAAAAAAACCCCCTACCTGTGAACTGTTATTTTAAGAATGCTAAAATATTTTAATTATGTATTTAAATGTATATTACATATGTTTAAACTTTTAACAGAGCTCTTTCCTACAAGACTATTAGGAACTGACAAGTGAAAATCAGGACATTTAACTAATATCTCTGGACTGTTACTAGACTGTTGCTGTTCTATGAAACTCCAAGGACATAACAGCTTTCTTTCACATTAAACATATTTCCAAAATAGTTAAAAATCAGTTTCTGCATGTCAGCTGCATAAGATTAGTACTACTTTCCAAAAATAATATTGCCAGGAGATGGCATCTGCTATACATATTTGATGCTGCTGAAACAACAAAGATGTACAGGCTGCTCTAAAAGAGAGCAGATACATAATAGATTTCACCCACTCTGTGTTCCAGAGTCTAGACACTGGGGGATATATTTATTATATCATGACACCCACTTACTTCAATAAAAGCAGAATGTAGCCCCAATCTTAAATACAATCACAAGAAAAAAGCCACTTTTTTTTTTCCACAGTAAGTGTGTATTACAGAACTATCCTTTCCTTTAACCCGTGATTATTCAGAATCTACACGGTTCCACTTCAAATTTTATGTTTGCATCCTCTTTCCCACAAATTGAAATGATATGTTTGTTCTCAATACCAAAAAACTTCAACAGGAATATTTTGCCTTCTTAGGTAAAGAAGGTGATTTATTTAAAACTGAAACTTTGAATTCTGAAATACTAGGATTTTGTATTTTCCTCTTTCGTTTTCTTTCTGCCCATTCTTTAGGTCAAAAAATCTTTAGTTTTCCCCTTCTCTGTAGCATTTTGAAACATTTATTGCTTTATAGCAATAGTGACAAAAGGAGATGGAAATTATAAAAAATGTCAGAAACCAGGGCACTATTTGTTTTATCTCTCAGTCGCACAAAAGAAGTGGGGAATTGTCTAGAATGCATCTTTCTCTTGTTATAGACTCAATTATCCCCATAGGCTGGTGGTGATAGTGGATCTTCATAAAAACATTCCCACCTTAGTACCCATTTTTTTCAAATGTTCAGGATATCCTTAAACTCTGAGACAGAAGTTTTTATAGTAAAGTAGGACAAATTTCCTGTGTCTGGACAAGTCTGAGTCAGCAGTGGGGCAGAAGTTCCAGGACATCAGCATCTGTGAAACCTGAAGTGAAGCTACAGTAATTAGTGATGTCCCTGTTCACTTGCATATGTCCTGCATACTGGCAAGAGCTTTCAGTAAAACAGAGGGCCACGGGCAGGTCAGAAGGCTTTGGAAAATATGATTCTTGCTAAGTGCTATCAGGAAGAGAAAAGGAGCCATAAGCCAGTCCTTTGGGAATACCTTAAGACCTGTGAGGTTTTTCTTGCAGAGATTCAAATGCTTGAATGACTAAGTCCATGCCTTTCTGGGAAGTAGACACTGTCAACTTCTAATTTTTTTTTACCTATTATTTTCTCAATATAAGTGTTCCATACACTATTATATTCAGAGAAGGATAACAAACTACTAGTGGGGAGAAAGAAAGACTTTTAGGGACCTCTTTGGACAGTACAATTTAAATTACGTGCCAAGATGGGCAAGGTCTGGAAAGACCTGTTAAACTGAAGGCCCCAGATCAGAGGCAAGGTAAGCTCTCTTTGTCAGAGGTGACTTTTTTAAAATGAGAGGAACTTACAAGAAATGCTTGTTCGCTGCTTCTTGCTGTTGCTCTTCAAAATCAGTGAGTCCATCTCCCCATTTCCAAACCATTACTCTCCCAAATCCAGATGCTGGTTTTGCCCTCTAAATTACTGCTCTCTCCATGAATCTGAAATCTCTACATAGTTTCTATATATTTCTATATAGTCTATAGTCTAAGATTTGATATGACTTCTTAGATTTGCTGGGGTTTTGCACTACTGTTTAAAGAAGTTCTGTAAAATCGGAATTAGTATCCTGACTTATTTTCATTCAAATAGTAATTCATTCCTTTTAAGTCACTACTTCTATATGCTGGCATTTTCTCACCATATTAGGAAAATTACTTCAATGGAAAAAACCTCAGGCTCTTTTTAATGCAAGGAAAATCTGTGAACTAACAGTCAAAAGAGTTTTCATTAAAATCCATGTAGATTAAAAGGCTAAAACATTCAAATTAGTAGACAAGGCAATCTTCCTAGGGGGAAAACAACAAGGCAAACATTGATGCTCTGAACAGCACACAAAAATGAGAAAACATTGGAGGTTTAATTCTGACAACGTACTGAAAATAAACTAGCTCAAAATGTCAAATGGTGAACAAACTTCACTCTCAAGCACTTCACTAAAACACACTATAGGCTTAGATATGGGATGAGAAGAGTACAGAGCACTGAGGCGTGCAGTTTAACACCCTGTTAAGAAAGTCTCACATGCAATTCCTACCTGACACTGCACAAGATCATCAGAAGGCCAGAAAAATAGTTTAGCTATTTTAATTTTCTATCCCCAAGCTTTTCTGTTCAATCACAGTTACGTCTCAGCCCAGTGGTATTTTTTGTTTATCTGTTCCAAATTTCATGCCTTCAAGCATTTTTTACAGTATCTGTAGGTAGTACCTGTCTGTTATTTCCACTTTGCCCATGGAGAAATTGAAGATACTTGTCGCAAATAATAGATCTGCTCACAAACAGTTCAGAAAGTAACACTGAATCTCCATTTACAGTTGACTACCAGGTGCAGATTAAATTATCATTGATACAGGTAGGAATCTGTGCAGGACATAGACCTGCAATTTTCTATTGTGCCAACAAGTGCAAATATCAGAGCAAATTCCTTTACCTGTTTTTTAAAGTATAAATCTGCATCCATTCTGTATTCTTTCTTTGGATTTGAGGATCAACTTAAGGAAACCAGTTCCCAAAGCTCCCATATAAGGGAATATTTAATCAGTAACTTAATCTCAAGTACTAATCAAGATACTTATTTGATAATTGATTATTAAAACTATAACTACATCTTTATTGTCATTATAATTGAGGGTTTAATTCTATAGCAAACAGACATACAATTTGCATGTGCATAAAACTCAGTGGGTGATCTTTTAAAAGTCAACTAAATTTAATATACTTAACAAAAACTAGGTTATTAAATACAAATTAAAGCCGGAGACACACAAACTGTAATGTCACCCGGTTTTATATTCTTGGGTTACTGCATCAAGGATCGTTTTTCAAAACAAGTTCACAAGACTTTTAAACAACCATCCCAGCATGTGATGGGGAAATAAGAACATCAGAGTGATAATCACTGTGCAACTTATTAGTAAAGCTCTGTGGAGTAGTTCACTTATAGCTATAATAAACCAAATTTGCTTCTTGAAGACACTGGTGCGACTAGCTCCATACTTCAGGAATTCCCAATAGAATAACAGATTTTTAAATAAAGAAAACCTATATATATTTGGAGTACTAGAGTTTATTACTTGGCAAGAGGGAAGATCCTCTCATGGATTAATGTCAAATAAAATATTAATATCTAAAAAATACCAGGAATAAATTACAGATGCCCAGTGGAAGAAGTCTATATGCAAGATCTGTACTATACATAAATTATTTGCAAACCATTGTAAATCTGGAATGAATAAAGATGCAGCTGATTCGGCTTTATTCAAAGTAGCTAATCCTAAAGGTGAGCATGAAAGTTATAGTAAAGGTTTTGCAGTCCTGAGTGGCTGGGGAACTACACTGCCGAAGAATCATTTCTGGTTTTGATGAGATCAGAATGAGCAGGCATGGAATGAAATTATCAGGTAACAAACAGAAAACAAGGTGAAGTGCTTTCACAAAGGATGAAAGAAAAATATGGAATCCCATGATACAGTAAAATCCAGACAGCAAAAATACAAGTGGTGTTGAGGAGGAGTTTTTAAAATTACAGAGGATAAGCACTTTAGTAAATAATAGATGTGATGGTCCAACATAATTCTGAATTGTTTATGCTTGTAGGAAGCAGCAGGATTTTTATGAAATACTAGATCATGAAATAAACTGAGTAAGCTTCAGATATAGACTCAATGTATCCATCTCTACTTTGCTAAAGGTGTTTGAGCCAGGCGCCATACCTACTCTGGGACTGGACCAAATTCTCCTCAAAATTACACGATGGGCATGCTTTTGCTTAAAATGCAAAATGAATCAGCAATTCTCCTAGTCATTATCGGCTTAGAGTGTAAAAAGTCAAATTACAGCCATGCATCTCCTACATCCCAAAATGCCCATATTCCTCTTACACCTTGCAGATAAAGTGAAGGTAGGTGCTCTAGAACACCACCCTGCAGTGTAGAGGCTGCAGCAACAGATCCTATTTAACATCCTAAGTTAGAGACCAAGCTGCACAGGAGCTAAAGCAGATTAACTCACATCAGACTCCTAAATCCTAGGAGCCTAAAAATAACATTCTGTATGTTTGCTTTTCACAGTCACATAAAACACACATTGGTTTTCATTTATTCACTAGAACTTGGGTAGGATTTTATGCTAAGAGGCTGTTTACTTCCTGAAACAGCCTCTGGTTTGAATCACAGAGGCCTTTTTCTTTTCCTCTCATGTGATGTTTCTTGGGGCCTTCATTATTGTTTCCATTCCACCCTCAGCTGTACTGCAGAAAGGTAGGCTGTTGCATACTCTTTTTTGTGCAGGGGGTTGTCTGCAGCAGTCTCTGCAGTAGAGGTGTCCCATGAGGTCATCCCCCAAGAGGAGCTTCTTGCCTGCCCTGGGACCATGACCTGGGGTCTTTCCCACATGTGCTGTGCTGTCCTCTGAGCCATCACACTGGCCTGTGGGGCAGCTTTCAAAGCAAGAGCATTGTGCAAGCTTGGCATGTGACACACTCAGAAAGCCATAATTTTCATATTGTATCTCCTTACCAATTGTAAATCAGTCATTTTAAGGATGCTTTCCATTCTTGCTTCCCTTCAGGCATCTCTTATTTCTCTCTGGAAAAAGAAAAGATGTAGTTTATGGCTAACTGCAGGGCTGAAATGACATATATAATAGCAACAGCAGGCAACAAATGTGTCCCTAAAGTGGCAATATGGTGCCTTTTGTTTTGTTTTAAGACTTTGGAGTGATAGACAATGTGTCTTTTCGAGCTGCTATTTGAATAGTTACGGGGAATTTAGAAGACAACGTTATGCATGCTCAGTAATAAGGACTGCATAGTCTGACCTAGGCCCTTTGAAAATTGAATGATAGAAAAAGACAATCAGAAGGACAAAATACCGATTATTATGCATTGGGTTATTAGCAATAAAGCTTAATAGCAGTGTTTGGGTTTTGGTTTTTTTTATTTCCTTGCAGTCTTCTTTTGTTTTCAGTTAAAAAAGACAAAACAAACACTATCAGATATTTTACACAAAATTGAACTCTGGCCCCTTTGTGGGAACAAACAAAGTCTGCATGGAACACTTTTGCTATAAGAAGAAGAGATGTTTTATATCTAAATAAAATGGTTTCCATATATGAGAAACTCAAACTCCCCCATGTAACTATTTAAAGGACTGATATTGCCATTCTATCCACATCCAGCTTGCATCTCTCTGAAGGGATGCCAAGGACAGACCATGTCCCAGTGCCCAGACAGAGACAGGTACAGCACAATCTCCTCGTCACACACAGGACAAACACCATTCCAGACGCAGGAATGCAGCAGGACAGGAGATATGGAAGCCACTGCGTGTTTGGCGCTTTCCAGTACTCTTTTCTTTCCCTTAGACTGAACTCTCAGAGCACCTCGCAGGGGCAGGTGTGGTGTTGCCCTCAGCTTTCTTGGTTTTCTTTGTTTGGAATCTTGCAAGCAGATTCTCACGCAGCTTCAACATAAACAATGTATACTTTTAGAGATGTTTTCATATTTCTCCTCTGGGAGGAGAATGTGATTGATGGTGGTGTTCACCATCCAGGTCCAAGAGGTGGCAACCTAAATGACCAATCTCTTGGCCTCTGTACAAACTGTATATATGGAGTTAGATTGTTGAGAGAATGAAGAAGAAGATTGTAGAAAAAAGTATCATTAGCTTTCCCTTCACCTGCTGCTGCATGCCTCGTTCCTTCTGCGGGTCCAATCCTCCTACATATGGACCCAAGTGTGACACCCTGCTACAGTGTGGGGAAAAGGAAAAGGATAGGGGATGAGACAGCTGAGCTGCTGCAGCAGTCACTGACTTCAACTGCAGTTGCATGAGCTCACATTTCTAAAACCACTATATCAGGGAAACTGATGTCAGTATGCAGATCTTGGTGTTGGCTGACCTGAAGAAGGAATCTCTTTCTGAATAACTCCTGGTTAACAATTTAAGGGTGAGAAACAACAGGCACATGGTGGAGATCTCCTGGCATGGGGATGGGGCAAGAGGTGCTCCAAGCAACATCAATAGCTGCTAGCTGAGAGCCACCCACCCATGTCTTTGTGGCTCTAGCTCATTACTTACTTCGCAGTCCCTCTACTTCTTACTTCCCTTCTGTTAATGACTTCAATTTCACTTTTCTCGCTTTATCATTTGTTTTCTCTCTCTCTCTTTCCCTCTTTTTAAACTTCTGTGATGTCTCCCTATACTTCCCTTTGCTTATTGAAAGGAAAACCTGGGACAATCATGCTGGTATATTATTTGATCTTTTGAAACACCTACCAAAATTTCAGCACTGTCATGGGTGACATTTTAACAAAATTATTTAGTAAGATGATTTGTTTCTCTTTCTAAATGTGTTCTTAAGGGGACAACTCTCATTTAACAAAACACAAAAATTAAAATTAAAGCAATAAAATATATATTAAAACTTCATTAAAATTAATCCCTGAATACAACATTTTCTAGATAAGACCATTTCAACTTTTGCCATTATTCCAGGTTCTATGTGTTTTCCTAAACTAAAATACACTAAAGTGTGGTTGATGTTAAGAATGCAGATCAGTATTATTAGATTAAGATTATTTAGGTAGATTTTATGTTATGTCGTACTGGGGGTCCTAAATGAGAAAAATTAAGGTTAAGGATTACAATGACACATTTTTAGGATGAAAATGCCTGTCCTCCTTTGCTTTCACAGTGCCATCCAATGTCTACCATGAAAATACTTCTGTATGCAGTCCTAAATTAGACTAAACTGTTTTTTCCAAGCAGATTATGCTCTAATTCTTTACGACTATTATGTCAATATAGAAGCTGGGTTTATCTTCTGAATTTTCCTATTCTCACATGCTAGTGGGGGGATCTGAAAACCCACCACAAATCAGTTTCTCTCTCCCGGATCTCTGCTCTTTTCAGATAGGTGGAGTGAGTGTCTGGCTGTCGAAGGGCCACAGGCGACAAGGCAGCAGGGGGCCAAGTGTCTCCAGCTGAGGGCAAAGAGCGGGAGCTCCTCTCGTGGTTGCCATGGCAGCCAGAGCCATCCCCACACCAGGCTCCGGTGAAGGGCACTCCGTGATTCCACACTCGCTGCCTTCCACTTGCCTCTCCTCCAATGATGCACTGCTTGCTTGAGGTGCAACTCACAGAAATCAGTCCCTCCTTAAAGCTACTGTGAGTCTTATACTTCCATTCCAATTTCACAATGTATACCATGGTGTGCAATATATGTGGTATTTACTCCTGGAATGAGGTTCAAGCATTTCCATCACCTACATTCAATACAAATTGCCTTGCCAGTGGTTTTACAAAGCTTGGCTATGATCCTGAGCAAACTCTTTTTACTTAAAACTACTTCACTAGATTCCTTTGCTATCCCTTATTTTACTCAAGCTTTCTCATAGGCTCAGGGAGATGATAATGACATTCTGGCATAAATACATTGAGAATGTACTAATCCTTTGCTGGAATTTCACACAAGGCTGTAAACTGTTTTTTACTGGCCTTTGTGAGATAAATAAGTGACTGCAAAACATGGTAGCATCAGAATTCCTGGAACTGTTCTGTTTTCTGCATAAATGTACCACTAGTCGCTTGCTTAGTTTGTAGGCTGTGTACTGTCTTGGCATAAGAAATCACAGAAATATTAATGTAAAACTACTGCTGTCTCTCTTAGTGCATTATCATCACATTACGAAGCTTTCAATTGATGATCTTTCTCATATTCTTAGACAACCTTGACCTTCAGTTTTTAGTGAGGTGAATAATATTACATCACATCTAAAGAGAACAGTGTAATCATCTTTTCTATTTGCAGCCAAAGACAGTCAACACTGTTTGATACAATCAGCATGTGTCTTGATACTGAAGGCACATGGTGACAAGTCTAACTGAATGTAGTTATTTGGCTGTCATGAAATGCACCTTATGGTGATAAACTTCAGCCATAAAATTGGAAGACTATCACATAAACATGTTTCATGAAGAAATACACTAACAGAATTCACTGCTGGTTTATAGTTGGAAAACTGTGTTCCATTTATTGTGCTGCAATTTTTACAGTAAGTCAGGTTCCAAAGCTCATTACATTTTACAATGAAGTAATTACAGGGTGTTGATTCTTCTCCTTCAACCAACAGGTCTATCTAATTAGTGTACAATAAACTGAAATACCACAATTAAGGATGTGTGAAAGGTTACTAAGACTGGCTGTAGCTTCAGTGTACTTAGAAACAGTGGAAACTGCACAGCTAGACCCCCACCATGTGCCTGGGTCAGGTACCTCACAGGGCATGGCTCATGGGGAAACCTCCTCTGCCTTTGCACCCTCTCCTCTGGGAACGTGTCCTAGTGCAGACACTACAATGAACGTATCAAGGCAGTTCACATTTGTATGCATTAAATCTTGAACTTGATACAAAAGCAGCATTTTCTTTTCATTACTTATCAGGCATTTTATCTTTTAGATAAATTTCTTCTCCCTGTAATTTTAAAGGATACGGTGTTCATAACACTTACTGAAGGTTAAGCTATAAAACTACCCAAAACAATAGCTTCAATAAACTCAGAGACATTGTCTTATCTTCAGCATAAGTCAACCTCACTGCAGTGCAATGTTTTCAGCTTGGCATTTTATTGGTTATGGGAGATTTTCTGAGCCACAAAGAGTCTTAGTCTTGCTGGAAGTCAAAAAGAATTTGAGACTTACCCTCTATTTGTGTCTTTGAAGATTCCCACTGTGAGTCTGAATGGTTGCCTGTGAATAATATTTGAAATATGGAATCACTCTTCTACTGAATTAACCAGTAGCAGGGTGTGGGTATTACTGTGCTTATAAAACATTCACCCAAAGAAACTGACTTCGTCTAAGAAAGGCTGTGATGATGGGGTGTTCTTAGGCTGCCCTGGTAAACTGTGGAGACAAATAGTATTTCAGGAGTATTCTCAAAGCAAGAAGTTTCTTGGCACGTATTTCCCCTGCTCCACCCTGAAACGTGTAAATTGGACAACATGCAGAGGTGCCCTGAAATGGCAGAAAGAGAAAAAGATTGATTAAAGCTATGCTTTAACTATTCCAGAAGAAAAGAAGCCCTCTTTGGAACATTGCAACTCAGAAAAAAAAAAAGTAAACTACACATATTTCAGCTGCAGTTCATGTATCTGCTAGAAGAGGAAATAATTAAAATAGATCAGAAAGGTTAGCCTTCTCTCAAAATTATTTAATCTTTTCAGACCTCTTGCAGCCATTCACAACATTAGACAACCTTATGATGATACAGATAAATTAATGGCTCGCTTTTATTATATAAGACTTATCAGGCCAACATTAATCATAACTTGGTTAATTCAGCAGACAAAGAAAAATAATCACCAAGTCTCAAAGAAATGAAATGTTTTGCAGGCCCATTACGTCTACACATTTGCTAACCTTGCTAGAGCTGCTGAAGTTCAACGGAGGTGATTGATACAACTAGAATCATATTATTCCTTGCTAAAAAGCAGATTCTAGTAGATGAAGTAAAGTTTCTGATTTCAGAGAGGCCTAACAGGGGCTTTTGTGGTCAAGTTAGGAAAAAACTGAATCTTCATGTTAGCAATAAACTAGAAAATTTAAAGAATTCTGATGAAGAACTGATTAAAAGAAGGTGATTTCAATATTTCTAGGAAGATTATTATTCTTCTCTTCCTTCCTTTCCTTTTTTTATTGATTCATTTTCTGATATTCATAGAATCATGGAACAGTTTGGATTGGAAGGAATCTTCCAAAGGTCATCTAGTCCAGCCCTCCTCCACTGAACTGAATCATCCTCAACTAGATCAGGTTGCTCAGAGCCCCATCCAACCAAACCCTGATGTCTTCCACACCTCACTGGGCAACCTGTTCCAGCGTTTTACCACACTCTTTGTGAAAAACTCCTTCCTTATACCCTGCCTAAATACACCCTCTTTTAGTTCAAAACCATTTCCCCTTGTTCTATTGCAACAGGCCCTCATAAAAAGTTTTTCTTCTATAAAAAGACCTTTCTCATAGGCCCCCTTTAGGCACTGAAAGGCTGCAATGAGTGCTGCCTGGAGCCTTTTCTTCTCCAGACTGAACAACCCCAGCTCTCTCAGCCTGTCTTCCCCTATCCCTGAGGGCAGTTTCTCAGGAGGTAGAAAAGTAACTAGAATATGGATCCGTGCTGAGATGCTATCTTGCCATTTGTCTGCCCATACTTGAAAAAATTGTATCAGTTTACATTTTAAAAAATAGAAAATCAGAAATGTCATTGTTCACAAAGTAATCAAAACCGGCAGTTTTATTTGTATCTGATATTGTGCAACAACAAAAAAATTAGATGGGAAAATTGTGTGAAAAATTACAGTACAAGACAATCTGACTATAGAAAAGAGTTTTAGAAATATGAGATTGCCCTCATAGAACTGGGTATATTCACATGAAGAAAGTAATTAGAAAATGACAGATAAACATCAGGGCAGAGATCACTGGGGAATTATGATAAATTTCTTGTTCCTCTGATCATTAATCAAGAGATATAGGTGTTGTTGATCGCTTGAGATAGGAGGATCCTGGATTTCTGTCTCTGCTCCACGAATTATTTATGTTCTCATGTTATTCACCTTTCAGTTCTACAGTAGATTTGAACCATTCCATTTAGTTAGTTAGAACAAATGAAATGCTAAGATATTAAAAAATATATGTAGAAATTAGAACAATAGATGGACAAGGCAGCATAAGGTAAAGGAATATTTTAAGCAGCAGAAAATATTTTTCTTACAATTCCTACCACACCAGTGTAAAAGGCTTAACCAGGTAATAACACAGCAGGCTGACCATTTGGTAGGGTCTTTTTCAAAGTGGGCTTTAGAATTTTAGACAGATTTTTGAATTTCGGCTTTCAATTATACTTAGTCCTAGGGGAATTAATTATAAATATGAAATAAATGTACATTAACAGACAGGTCAGAACACAGTTTGAACCTTTTAAATACAAGATTTTAAGATTGCTGCAGTCGAGACATGATTAGAGATGAAAAACAAGTAAGATTAAATGACCAGCTCCCATCACAGTGGTGGATTAATTGCCCCAGGTGTTCCTTATGATGTGGCATGATGTTTAATGAGTTCATTAATGACTTGGAAGGGTGAAAGGATAGCATTTCAACAAAGTCTGTTGAGGGGACTAAGTTGTATACCTGTACAGGACCTGAGGTGACTGTAGAGAATATTAAAGAAACTTAAATATGAGAGGTGAAAAGTCAGAGTGATAACAAAGAGCATCAAAATCCAGCTGCAAAGAAAAATAATCTGTTCAACCTGGAAAGCTCTAAGCTGGCTATACCATCTAAAGGAGGCCTGGAAAGTCTAGACAAATCAATGGGCAACTGCAGTTGGAAAAGCAAATCAGCCACGGGAGTGTGCAATGGGCTGTAGCAATCGGGAATGTGGAGAGCAGTGGAGGGGCACTACAGGAACAGAGATGTGACATGGTGGGCTATGTGCCTCCTCCACATGGACGCTGAGGGGGAAAGAAAAGAATTTCCCTGGAGATGATAGAGGCTGCTTACTCTACTTGAGTCTGTGCAATACAGTGTGTTCTGGAGCAGGCACTCAGGGACCTACAGCTTAATCTTGTTTGTAAAGTGAAGGAGCCATTTGTTGCAAGCAAGCAGCAGAAAGCTCAGCACTTTTTCACAATTTCAGGTGTGAAATTCACTACTGTTAGAAATCCTTGAGACTAAGAATTCAGTAAGAAAAAAAAGGTCTGAACAATCAGATACATATCAAGACTATATAGACCTGTCATAAGTAAGGATTTTTAAAAATGGCTATCATGTAGCACCCACTGACTGTGGGGTTTGTGTAACTTCCTCTGAAGCTCAGGGTGCTAGATGTATTATTTGGACAGCAGAAGTTGAAGATAACTTACATTTCTGAGCCCAATACAGAAATAATATTTATAGTCCTACCATAACATATTAATAAAGACAACAAATATATACTAAGATAATCTTCAAAATTACTGACCTGATCTTTAAAAATCCACTTATTTGCTTATGCCTATCTAAACTGAGACAATCGCAAACAGAACATCACCTTTTCTCAGCAGAAATCCCTCTCAAATGTCAGTTCAATTGAAAATTAAGACATGTAATGTTTTCTTTTCTTACTTCATGTTTTCTATATTTATATTTGGTCAAGGACAATCCCTTTCCCCATCAATGTCAACATTTGACAAGATACAAAAAACTGCTTTGGAATAATAATAAAAAAACTACCCCTGCATAACCATGTCCTGATATGAGTAGATACTTGCATGACCTCCAGCCTCATAACCTCCTCCTTAAGCACTCACCGATAGTTCCAGCAGGCTGCCAGCCACCAGGTCTCCTCACCAAACTTATAGCTGGGCCAGAGAGAAACAGTGATGGAGAAACCTTGGCACAGTCTGGTCTTTCCTACAATGGGGTGTCGTGTGCCCAACATTAACCAATAAGCACTTCCATGTATGTGAAAGCAGGGAAGCGTTGGCCTTGGGAGAGGCAGAGGAGTTGTGGCTCCTGGGGAGAAAGACAAGAGCATCACCTCTCCTCCCAGCCACAGCCCGAGAGTGTGGCATTGCCACACTTCCAAATCCAGATAAAGGTTTCCAGTGCTTCTCTGCTGAAGGTGTGTCCCACAAACACTGAGGTGGGGAGAGAGGGTAGTGTTGGGGGAGTTGTACTTCCTCAGAATTGAATTTTGTTATCTTTTTTGACATAGCTACTTCGTTGAGCTGCTCCAATCTGTCAGAATGCTGAAAATGTCTTCTGTTTTCATCTCAGGAAAAGATGCACAGCTGAATCAAGGAATGGCTGTGTAAGTGATGTTGGATTCTATGATTTGAGCCCCAAAAGGTCTTAAACAGTCAGATTTATTGTCTATCCAATTTTATGACTCTTAGTTGTATTTATTCTCTGATGTTTGCCATCAAATGTCTTTACGTGAGCTTTGGTTTGTAGGCTTTCATATTGCTAAATCATTTTTTAAGCTTGAGATGTAGCTTCTGTTGAACATCAATCCCTTGAGATACACCATTAACATGAATCATTTCTGAAAGTATGTTGTGCAATATGAACTTCATGTTGAGTCAATCATTCACTGTGATTGAAAGAAGAGATGACCTTCACAGAAGCAACACATCACAGCCAAATATCCCAGGACCCTCTTCTCCACTGTCAGTCGTGGCTGCTTTTGGAGCTCATGCAGACTTAATCATCTCACAAAAATAGGTTGAAGATTATTTTCCTTTATGTGGCTGGGTCAGTGGAGCTTTAAATAAAGGATTGACGAAAACTGAGGCCTTTACTGAGTCACAGAGCCCACTTTATTGCTTCAATGCAGGTTTCACAGTGTACTTAAAGATAAGTGTTAAGTTGTACTTAGGTTAGTTTGTTTCCTTTTACTCGATGGCCATTGAGTAAAATCTTTCTTAAAAATCCTGGCAGCAGACTTTTTTTTTTGGTCTTATTAAACAGGCCTAGATTTGCAGTAACACTGGGGCATCTCCCTCTGCCTGATGTGGACCCAGACCCAAGGCCTGTATCCTGCATGTCTGAACTTGTGGTGAGAGATGAAGGCATAAACTTGATCACCTTATTAATTTGACAAGTGCTTCTAGTTGGCCAGTGTGTGAGCACAACTCCCTTTGTAGGAGAAGATAGTATTTTACATTAGCACCCATTCCTGTACAACTACTGCAAAAGTGGATCTGGTAAAAAAAATAGATTTGCTGTTAAATGCATAGGTTTTGTAACTGATTCTGGTTCACCTTATTAATTTGACAAGTGCTTCTAGTTGGCCAGTGTGTGAGCACAACTCCCTTTGTAGGAGAAGATGGTATTTTACATTAGCACCCATTCCTGTACAACTACTGCAAAAGTGGATCTGGTAAAAAAAATAGATTTGCTGTTAAATGCATAGGTTTTGTAACTGATTCTGGTTTGGGTGTCCTTTGGGATCTTGGAGTTGTCACTAACCCTTCCAGTACATCAGCTCTCTCTCCTGTAAATTAGCCTAATTATATGTTCCTGCTTTATAAAATCATTGGGAGGCCTGGTTCAGCCTGGTTCAGCCTGGTTCAGCATGGTTCAGCATGGTTCAGCCTGGTTCATTCATTAATGATTTAAAAGAGCTTGGAGATTACTGGGTGTAAAGGGGAATAAAAGGGAAGTCAAATGCAAAGGAGATATTTGAAAGGAAAAAAGAAAAAAAAACCTGTGTCAGTTCCACCCACTTTCACAAAATTAGTTTTTCCCACTCCTCATGTGCTGCATTCTGCAATATAAAATATTACAGATATTTTCTTTTTCTTTTGGTAAGCAGCCAGAGTTTGGGGACACTCTTCTCATTTGTGAATATGTCATTTTATTCTGAAGATCATCTGATTTATATGAGTAATGACCTGCTTCCTAAGCAGTATTTCTGCTGCTGAAATACCATATTTCAACAAATCTAAGTACTTCAACAAGACTAAATATGCCGTTTGTATTTGTGTAAGTTCACATTTGCTCTTTATTTTAAAATTAATCCGTTACAGCAATTACTTTCTAGATATTTGAATTTAAAAAATCAGCATTTGCATACAAGATTTGGCCAATACATACAGGATACTCTCAACAGTAGTAAAACTTATTGACCTCACAGTATTCTCTTCAATGAATTATGGCCAGCATCAAATATTGATCACGTAATTTGAAATAATTCAAAAGGAGATGCAAAAACTCTAAAAAGGCAATTACTGAATACCTTTCCCGTACAAAAAGTTCCATCTCAGCTCCTTCTATTGAATACTGTGACACAACATAAGAATTTTGCAGCTCCAAAATTGAGAAAATATATTATTAACATGATTCTGAATAATCCTATTAGTTGCATAGCTGGATAAAATTGTAAAATTAATGCAAAATCCTGCTGCTGACAATTAGGCAAACACTAATATGTCAGGACTGCATTTGGGAAGATATATTTGTATAGTATGCTTGATGTAATAGTGAGAAAAAAGTGAGATGCATCTTAGAAAAAGCACTGACATTGTACTTAAAGAGTAATGAATTGAGGGCTGTTTGCAGCAAGAAACGCCATACCTAAATATGGTGATTTCAAATTCAGAATGTTATCCTGTTAATTTCTCACTGTGCAGGGTGAGCTAATGTATAGATACGTCCCACTACCATACATATTGCTTATACTGAAAAGCAACTGAATTTTTTCCTGGTAGATATTGAAATGAAGGAATATTCTTTGTACATCATCACTTAGAACTGTAGCATTTAAAGGTCATCATGAAAAGCATCTTCCAAACAACTACTATCAACATCTGAGTATTGACTGATAATAATTATGTGTTGTTAAAAGTATTTTCTCTCAAACAGAAATAAATGTTTTTCATATTGTTTCCTGCTTCTCAGAGAAATAGAAAAAGATAAGATTTTTCAGTATTTATTCTACTGTCTGCTCATGGATGTGAACAACCCCTTCAGAGTTTAATCTTTATAGCAATATTTTCTTTATAGATATTGCAACCTTGAGTTGAGATTTTAACATCAAATACAGTAAATTTTAGTGTTGAGAACTGACAACAGTGATAATAACAAAACGTCCCTAAGGCTGTGTGCCTGCAAAGAAGAGTTCTGAAAGTAACAAAATACATAGTGCATCATCAAAGTCGATTGTCCCTTTTCATTTCTTGAGCCTCTGCCACAATATTTTCAGATTGCCCATAGAAACTAAGAAGAAAGACAGGATAGCTAATTGATAGCAACTGGTTTTAGGTGCAAGCAAAAACTGAAACACAGTCTAATGCAGTGAGATGCAGCTCTATTGGAGCTGGGCTGGTTCCCAGAGAACATCTGTGATCTTTTGGCCATCACAAGCCTTGTGGAACCTGTAAGTATAATTGCTAGTTTCAAGTCAGGTTAAATCAGGTAACCGTCACATTCCTCTTTATTTTGGAACAAGATCAGACTGTGTCCCGATCACAAACAAGTACGGAAGGCTGGGAATAAACACTGAGCTATGAGGGCTTTTTTCTTTTTTTTTCTTTTTTTTTTTTTCTTCTTTTTTTTCTTTTTTTCTTTTTTTNNNNCAGCAGACAACATAACCCTTTACCCCTGTTTGTTTCTGCTCTTCCTTCTACCATCCCAAGATGGGCAGTAAGATTGTGTGCTAAAGCAAATCCATGAAAAAATCCACTTGTGGTGCTTTTAAATCTTTTTAAAGGTGTACAAATATAAGAAAATGAATGATTACCTGGGAGCATGTCAGTGATCAAGCATACACTATAATCCCATAAAAATTTGCACTGGTAATTCAGAGAGGACTTAATGCAGTGTAGAGGGGCTAAAACAGGATAGAAACAAGTAAAAAAGTGGAGATAGTGGAAGGATCCTTTTAAACTATATTTGTTACTGGAGAAAATGTCTGTAGAACTAGTACTTATGAGTTTTCCCTGGTGTCTGAATGGAAATACAGAGACTGAGTGTTGTTCTGACCTATTTGTAAATATATTTGAGTCAGATGCCACCTGGCAGAGGTAGCAGGATAGCTCAGAAGATAGCAAAGGAATCATGGTAGTGTGGCTAAGGGACAGCATTTCAGGACTAGGTAATGGGTAGAAAAATTTGAAATGGTGATTAGGGATTATGAGCAGTCTCCTTTTGACTGATTCCTAATGTGTTCAGACAAGCAAGAACTGATGATAAATTCTCTGAGGATAAATAGAAATATGAGGCAAATTTCTAATGATATTTAATTTTTTCTGCTGCTGGAAACAACTCACCAAACTCAAAGAATTTAATGGCTACTTAGCCTAAAAGATTAACACTATTACACGCAGCAGAACTGACACAGAAAGCATGAGTAGCCCAAAGAAGTAGCTTCAGTATTAATTACAGTAATTATTTATGATCTATTTGTTAAGCAGTGACAGTGCACTTAGGACTGCATACAGCCGAACCAATGCCTGAAGCAAGCAGGTGCTGACCATCTGCATCTTGTGTCTTTGGTGGATACTGGAAGTGTTGACAAGGGACTCTAAGCTGGAAAGGAAACTGTTCATATACTCATATAATAAGATGATTAATATCTTGAAATACTTCTATTGTTGTAATACCTAATTGTTTTAAAGTTTGAATGCTTTCTAATCATTTATTCTTACGAAGAAGCAACAAATAATAGCTGTATTAATAAACGGGACACTAAGATTTGCGTGACTAGAGCATGAACGTCCTCCTGTACTCAGCCTGAATCCTGTTCAGTTCTGGGCCCTTCACTAAAATAAAGACACTGAGGTGCCAGAATGTGTCCAGAGGAGAGCCATGGAGCTGGTGAATGGTCTGGAGCACAAATCTAATGAGGATTGGCTGAAGGAGCTGGGGTGTATCACTCCCTACAACTGCCTGAAGGAAGGTTGTAGCAAGGTGGTCTCTTGGGTTGGTCTCTTCTCTCAGGTGACAAGCAATAGGACAAGATAAAAGTGGCCTCAAGTTGCACCAGGGATTTAGTTTGGATGTAAGGAAAAATTTCTTGAGTGACAGGGTTGTCAAGCATTGGAAAAGGCTGCTCAGGAAGTAGTTGAGTCACCATTCCTGCCTGGAGGTATTTAAAAGACATGCAGGCTTGGCACTTTGGGACATAGTTTAGTGGTGGGCTTGGCAGTGTTAGTTTAAAGGTTGGAGTTGATAATTTTAAAGGACTGTTCCAACCTAACTGGTCCTATGATTCAAAGGAATGAGATACATAAGGTCTAAACTAAACCCCACAGTTTTAACAATTTCAGTCCAGTTTACTTCTTTTAGCTGAGATCTACTAATCTGTGTTCCCTTCCCTTCCAATCCTGCTCCTTTGCCACAGTCCCTTTCAACCAGCCACCCATTTGCTTGATCAGGAATTTTATTGTTGCTGTGCTGTAACTCACCTCTAGCACTGATGTGTAAGGAGCTGCTCTTCATTTATTGGAAGCTAGTGGTACATCCAATAAATTCACTGACCTCCTCCTCATTTAGGGTACTGCTCAGGTACTAGGGTTCCTGTATTTTTCTGAACACTAGGGTCATGTCAACATTCCTTATCTTAATGGATTAACATAGGTAAACTTTTTGGAAGAGTTGATACTGAAGGAGGGATTTGAAAGATCAGAGGATCAGAAATGGAAGGAAATTCCCCACTTATATGTATCAGCAAGACAAATAAAATATGGTTGTGGATGATGTAAAAGAGTATAAAAGTGGTATTTAGACAGATCTGTGAAGCATAAAGGTAGGAAAACTATATTGATCCTCAACAGGCAATGAATGCATGAATGACACAGTAGAACAAATAATAATGATAATAAAATAAATATCCTGTTCACAGGCTCAGATGTACAGCTGAATTATCCCAGCTACTCGGGATATTGTATCTCAGTTGAGCCATGGTAACTGACTATCCACAACGTTTTCACTAATAGGAAGCATGAAGTGAAATGTGCAAGCTTCAACCTCTGCTAGAGATTTTCAGCAGGCTCAGGAGGTGCTGCTGGTATGGGTATTTGGCAGTAGTTTAAGTCATCACAACTCAGTTGTTCATCCAAGTTCTTAGATATGCAGGTATGGGCACACCAAATTTTGCTATTTGCAATTTTCAGAATAGGAGAGTTTGCAGATTCACTGTTCTGCACAAATGCTTAAAAAGACATATTTTTGGTCAGTGATTTACTAAAAAACAAGCATAGTCCAGACATCCCCAGACAAATATGTGGAGAAGAAGCAAATGTGATGAGTTCTAAACAGAGAGCTCCCTGATGTGTCAGGCCTGTGAGTGCCCTGCAAAGGCAAAAAGCCTCAGAGCTCTTCTGTTCACTTGTCTGTGATGGTTTCACACCATCAAACTAATCCAGGGAAAAGCAAGCCCCAACATTTTAATTGGCACCAGTACATTCCACATGCTTATTTACTCTGACTGTCATCAAATTAAAGATAAATCTGACATTAATATTGCTTTTTTGAAAGGCCTACCAGACAAGATAAATTAAATACAAGCTGCAGCATTCTTTCTGAGTTCACATAATGGGGAAATTTCAAAAACTGTAACACTGCCTCTCTTACCAACGATTTGTAACTCATAATTACATTGATACATGTGCCATGTCAGCAACAGCAGTGAAATTCATAGTATTTTTTATGTGAAATGTACTGTTTTATTGCATTAATTCACATTTAATGTGTACACAGCAATAACCATAAAATATGATAACCAAAGTTATGTATTTTCTTCAGAACCTTCATTTAGAGAGCTTTCAAAAGAGTCCAAGGAAATTAAAATATCAGTCAGTTTACCTGCAGGATATAGAGCCAAAGCACTATGTACTATAATTTCTTTTACAAGCAGTCCCTTCCTCTCATAATAGCCTACCTCTGATAAAATACAGTAGTCATAACACTTGTACATACTGTCAAAACTGCTGTGCACAAACCTAAGATTTTAGAACTAGAGCAGACTGCATCACTGGAGAGAAACTGTGCCACTCCTAGTGGTTCAAGGAAAGGATGGCTATAATGAAGGTATGAAATTCAACATTTTCTTGTCAATGACATTCATAAGGAAAGATATCACACTTTTGTTAGGAAACAGCTCTTCTTGATAAAGTGCATAAACAAATGAATAAGGACTAAATTAAGCCAAAGCCTTCAACTCACTTCTTTTGAGAAGAGAAACAGCAATAATAGGGTTTATGGAAGATTAAAAAGAACCAGTGTGGTATTTTTGTCTTTCCTTTGTCTTATTTTACCAGCTGCCACTGGTAAATTACACTAATGTAATGTCCTGTAATGATCTAAATTGAACACAAACCCCCTCTTCATTACAAAAACAAGAAAAAAAAAAGACACCATACAGTCCAAGAAATACACCCTCATTCAAGAAAGAAGTAAAAATAGTTATAGCTTTTTCTGACAATGGACAAAACTTTTGGTAGAGATAACAGGGTAATTAACTCTTTTTTACAGAAGTGATAATAAAATTTCAGAAACATTTTTATTTGTTAGTCATTTAATTTGAATTACACGTGTGAAAACCAAGCAAGCAGTTGAATAGTTAAGTAATAATTGCACATATTATACTAGGTGTAAGAGCAGGAACCAGAAGAACAGAATAGATATCACTGGAATCTGAAAGATAAAAGCAACCTCTGATAGATTATGATTCATGAGTTGGATGGATTTAGCTGGAATGACAGAAGCATGCAACATTTGATGGCAAGAAACAGGCATAATCAGAGCTGGCTTTTATCAGCTTTGGGTTGCCAGAACTTTGTGCCAGTACCTGTCACAGATTAGAAAGAATTTCTCTCTACTGCAACAAAATATTCAGCAAGAAAAGCATCTTCTTGCCTTCCAACTCCTAAACATTTAAGACTGGTGCAAAAAGAGAAGCTGACTTGGCACAGAAACTTAAGAGTTGCTCCCATGACTTTGAACAATATTAATTCTAGTGCAGGAAGGAGGTTCCACAGCAACCTCTTCCTAGGTTTTTAGACATCAGCTAACTAAGTATTCTTAGCTCTATAAGAAAATCACTTTCACATTACACAAGAAACTAAATGACAGGAACAGTACCAGAATTAAATATGCATGTAATTTGGAGAAAAGTTCCATTCGTTACTACCATTCACAACTTTTCACTCCATAGAATCTTTTTTTTATTTAATTATTTCTTCTTGTTATTTATAAGCACTCGTTAAAACTGTTTTAATTTGAAATTTCTGTGGTAATTCCATAAGGTTCAAAACTTTTCTTTTGCAGAAATTCATGGTACTGTGACACCTGTTATGACTGAATGGGGTTCCTGGTAAAACATGCAGGTGGAGGTTCATGTCCACTGGTGCACAATATCAGCAGAAAGCACTTAGTACAAGACTGCAGGGCAGTGACACAGATAAACTCCAAAGCAAAGCGCTGCGATCTCTTCTGCTTCCAGAGAAGACTTTTGATTCTCTTCGGAATTTGTTAGTCACCCTTGTGTTCAGCTGATTAAATTTGTTTGTAGATGTCCTGCAGATTATATTGACAGCTATTCCTGCTTACATCTTAAGTGGCACGAAGTTGAAGAGTATGAGTTGACATGATATGACAAATGGAAAAACTAAATGCGCTGTTGTGTAGCACTTACACTCGTCTCCTGATCAGCCTGTGGCATTTTGGCTGTGGTGGGACCGGAAGTCAAATGAATGGATGATATTTGGTTTTGCTAAAAGAGCTGTGTTATTGCTGATTTATGGCTAAATTCCTTCATAAGTACACAGATTAGCAGGGAAGGTGAAAGTTATCTAGCCAGAAGATTTGTAGAGTTCTTGAGTCTCACTGGTAATTTCACTGGAAAATACATTATGTAAGCCATAAATTTAAAACAATTATGAAGAAAGAAAGCAGATGGAATAAAATCTTGATTGAAAATGACCACACAATGTGTATGACTGCAACTATTACAAATTGTAGTATCCCTTTTAGGTGTATCTGTAGATTTAAGACGTAATCTTACTTCTACTTCAGTATAAATCAGTAAAGTAGATCCACTGAAATTATCAGATTTACTTTGGGTTAAGGAAAAAGAAAAATTTGCAGAGTAAAATCAAGCTAAGAATTGAAATGTTATACTTACATAGCAGATAGTATGATCCACATCATATAAATTTATTGCAATTTTAGGTAGAAATGGTCTAAATCTAGGTAGATTCTTTTTCCCCCCCAGTAACAGTTTTTCTATTGTAAATGAAAGTAGACTTTCTGAAAAGAAATTAATTTATCTAAAAAATGTCATTTCTAGGCACACTTGTTTCTGATAGAACATTATTAGGTATCAGAGATGACTGCTTTATGGAGCAGCTACTCAGGGAAGAGATATCTGCCCATACAGAGTCCCCTAATAGTGACCACATTAATTATCCTCATTATTGGAAAGGGAAAGGTCCCAAATGTGCCACAATACCAAAATCTTTAAAAGTAAAAACAATAAAAATGGTGAAACAAAGAAATAAAAATGAAAAGCAGCCATCAGAAGAGTAAAGCACATTCAGGAAGACAATTTAGAGGTTCTGTATTAGACATACAAGAAAAAACATATGCAATCATTAAAAATATAAATTAGAAACAAAAAATCACCTGGCCTATGTTAAATACTAACGCAGAGAAAGGTGTCAGAAGTGAAGATTGGGAGCTGCATCCAAACAAACAGAAAAGAAAGGAGTATAAATGACAGAAAGCTGAGTATAGAGATGCCATATGACAGGCGTGAAGGGATTTGAAGGAGTAACAGTAAGGACAGGTAACCCATTAATAAAACTTTTTTCAAACATACCATTACCAGAAAGCCTGACAGAGATTCAGATGGGACCAACAGGCAATCAAGGTATGAAAGGAACATTCAAGGAAGATGAGGCTATTGCTGGAAAGCTATATTAATTTATTGCATCAGTGTTCATTACAGAAGAGAATGAGGTCCTGATATCAGTCATTCCTTATGGAAGATAAGGCTGAGGAACTGGCTCAAATTCAAGTGTCAATAGAAAAGGCTTTAGAGCAAATTGACACACTGAGCAGTAAGAAATCTCCAGGAACAGATGGTATTCACTGAAGATTTATAACAGAGCCCAAACATAAAATCGCTAAACTACTAACAGTGGTGTCTAACCTATTGCCAGAGGAACAGAAGGTGGGAAATGTGACACCAATCTTTATGAAGGACTCCAGAGAGATCTTGGATCCATAGATTGCAAGTCTGCTTTCTCTACAGGCAAATGGTAAAACTGTAATATAGGATAAGATTAATAGACATCTGGACAAACAAAGTATATTGCATAATAGACTGTTCTAGTGAGGGAAGATATTTCTTACAAGTGCATTTGAATTTTTTAAAACTCTCAACAAGCATGTGGATTACATGCTATAGAGTACTTGCATTTTTAAAAGGCTTTTGATGTATTTCTTCATTAAAGGTTTCTACAAAATAAATTACTGTGGAACTAACAGTAAGCTCTTGCCATGGATTAGAAGTGATGAAGGCAGATGACAAAGAATAGCTGTGAGTGGTCACATTTCTCAATCAACAGGTTCCCTAAATATCTGTAGCTGGATCTGTGTGGTTCATCATTCTCCCGTGCTGCCTGGCAGAGAGACTTTCTGAGATGTAAGACAGCAGGGACTTCCAGAGCTCACTGGAAAGGACAGTGAAGTAAAACGGCAAATAAAGCTTATTATCAGTAAGTGCAGGATAATGCATTTGGAGTAAATCAGTCTTGATTACTAAAAGAATGGCCTCTGAATGAAGTATTTCTATCCTGGACAGAGAATACAGGGTTACTGGGGTTCATTCTATAAAATAATCTGCAAGTGGATGGCATAACTGGTGGCAACTACAGTGTTAGGATTTCTCAGGAAAGGAACAGAAAGCAAAACAGAAAACAACTTAATAAAACTCTTATGTGTAACACATTCACTGCTGCATACAACTCCAGCTACCCTGTTTCAAAAACCTTTCAGTAGAACTAAACAGAGGTAAAGATGGCAATAATCCTGGCAAACAAAACCTACAGCACATCTTAAGTTAAAAACATCACAGACATTTATAAAGCAAAAAATTATTTCAAGAGTGTAGGTAGTGAATTGTTATTCACTGTTTTTCATCATGTTGAGAAATGGAGCACGTTCAAATCACAGCAGTTTTAAAGCAAACAAAAGAAAATGCTTTTATACATCATATAACTGTGAAACTCGTTGCTTCAGGGTGGAGACCAAAATTAAAATGAATCAAGCAAAGGATTAGATGAGTCCCTGGGGAAGAGGTTCATTAATGAATTTAAACACAATTCTACAGATGTTACCTCTGTTTCAGGAAATCCAAACAACGAACAAAAGCTGGAATAGAATAGAAGGGGAAAAGATGCCTCTACATGCTTTGTTTCTTAAATATCTGTCTTTGCCTTCTGTTGGAAACCTTCATGTCACCAGGAAGGCAAGGTCTTTTGTAGTTAAGAATTAATCAGTAGTAGTATACACCGTAAAGCTTTTCTGTCCTATGTTGTTAGCAGGGTGACGTCAATAGTGAGCTGAAATACAAAATGTAAATTTAGCCTGTGCCTAACTGAAGAAACTTTTAGACTTCTTTTACTTTTACTACTTGCTGTCATTTACGCAAAAATGTAGACCAGTAAGATCTCTTCTGCTCTTGGATTTGGTTTAGTAGATCCAGTCTTTGTTTCTACAGAAATGTTTAAAACAAGAAAAGCTATTGATGAGCACATTGTTTAAAAAGGTTTAAAAAGGCCTAAAACAGGTTGGAGAGGTAAATACACGGCAGGACCCGTATCTGTTCCCAAACAGACATAGACACAATGCACAGATAAAACCAGAGATGCCAACACAACCGATAAGTGTGCAAATTAATTTATTGGAGTTCCTCAAGTCTGAAAAAAAGGGCAAAGAAAATGTACTTTCTACACTTCCTAATAAAAACTTCCAATAAGAAGAAGTGAAGCTGAGAAATTTGTTGTCTTATGTGAGTCATATTTCCAAATTCAGATTTCAGAAATGAGAAAAATTCCTTAGTTTTCCACCATTTGTCTCAAAAGTATGCAATTGTCCCCTCAACCCAAAGCTCATCTTTTAATTAGACTGCCAGGAGACCTCCTGTGCAGCACCTCCTTTCTTGGGAGCTCCTGCCTAAGTTCTGCCTCGATAAGTGAATTAAAGATACGCTTCAGCTTTTCCTGTATCCATAGTGGAGATAAGAGGATATAAAGAGAATCCGTTAACTTCTGTCAAAAACCTGAGATGTTTTGGTGCAACACAGACCCAAATGAAGAACTACAGAGACAGCAAATTCCTCTAAATGTGTATCATGGATACAAACAACTAGTAGAAAGCCTGTTCAAGCAACATCTTCCTCAAACAACTCCAGATCCTGTAGAGTTCTGCTGGAAAAAGGGTTTTCTACCACTTCATGTTACTCATAGGAAAGCTATTTTCGCACTCGTGGATCAAGTTCTTGATTTTTGGCAGACACAACAGATCAGGTAAACTAAGCTACTTCCCTGAATGAAATCTCACTTGCACAGCTGGGGTAAATTGTGCCACATGCACACAACCCCCATGTGCTCTGTAGTTAAAGGCAGCTGTGCTGAGGGGATTGCTGCTGCACAGAGACTAAAAGGGGCACAGCTGGCTGCACTCATCTCACTTCACACCACCCTATTAAAAAGAAAGTATTTCCACTCTAAGGAAGCCTTTTAGGCTGCCTCTAGAGTCTGCACACTGTCCACAGGGATGTTCATCCTCTTTTCTCAGGTAGTATTTAGGACAAGATTAATTGGTCTGATTTACTCCATTGGGTATTAGAGGAAGCCTAGCTGAGGGGTTTACATTGGGTGTGTTTGGCATGATTAGGTAAGGAGAATCCTATCAACGATTTTTAAAAATCAAGCATTACTTGTGTCATGGAAATTGCTGTGTGAGTGGAGTAGGTACAGCCTGTACCTCAGACTTTGGCTTCCTCAGACGATACTAAACAAAAGATAAATGGTGCTTCTTGAACAATACTTGTAACCTTATAGTGTAAATGTTAAATAGAAACTGCACGGTCTCAATAAAGCTAGAGGCTGCTGTAACGAGCCATTCAATTCAGCACAGAGCCCAAAGGTAGCAATCACAGGGCACTTCAATTCTTTAGTCCCACTGCTGTGTAACAGCATCAGTACCGAGTTGCCATCAGCATGTGAATGATGTTCTGCTGTCCTTATCTCTTCCTCCCCAAAACTCACTGTGACATATGAACTGTTGTATCTGGCTCTGCAGAAGTCACAGAGAAGCATCTGAAAGAATATCTGAACCTTTTTATTTTGTATTCTGCCTCACAAGGACTTTTCTGAAAGTTGAAATGTGTATAAAAGATGACATAATCTAGGGAATTAGTAGAACTCTAACAGCTGAGAGAAATACAGGAGCTGCAGCTTGGTTTAATTTATGGGACAGCAAAGCCAATCCCTGATACCAAATCTTCTCTAAGCTTTATTTTTTGGTGCCAATAAACTGTGAAAATTAGTGCAATGAAGTCCAATTTAAAAATAAACATTATTATGCAAAACATGCATAGTGGTATTGCATAAATATAGCATCTACTATGAGATTTACACTTTGCAACTGTGCACTTGACAAACGTCTTTCATTCTTGCTCGCAATTGATACCATAGTATGTTTTCTGAGTATATTTTTGTCTCACAGAAGCATAGTGCCATGTCGTATTATGTTCCACGTGCAAGCAGTTAAGAGAATATATGCCAGCCACCAGCATTGTACAAGTCAAAAGTGATTTACCATGGATATATGTGCCTCTTGATGAATATTTCTAAGATTATACAGCTGTTGTTTATCAAGTATCATTTATAAAGCATTACACGACAGTAGGCTGTAAAGAATGCATGTGCAAGCTTGTAAAATGAAACATAATGCTTGGCAATTTAAAAAAATATATTCATTGTAGATTTAATTGTTGAATAGTTATGTTGATTTATACCACACAAATGGGGACTTTATGATTCACAATGACTTAGCAGACAATGAACTTCATTGCACCACTAAAGTTGGTTTATGGGATTTAGTTGCAAAAAAGGTTAAGTATGTTCATAGGGATCAGTCCTACATTCTCTGCACTGTTGAAACTCTGCACTGTTCTTGACTCTGGTTGTTCAAACAGAAACACCACTGCAATCAGTCGACCAACCTGATTGAGTCTAAAAGTTTATGAGACACTTACAGGCTTGGATCAATTCGGGTAGTAATACCAGTCCTTTGTCTAATAAGTCATTAATGAAACTTTCTTCAGAAAATTATTTGGTAGTTAAAAGTAAAATGCATTGATAGAAAATGCATATGTGTAATACAAAAAACCTCCTTCAGAAACTTATACTTTCAGTTAAAAAATAAATAATTTACCAGCAAAAAGTTCAGCAGTTGAACTTAATAAATAAATTGAATTTTTTATTTAGTAACTATGATATATTTGTGCCTCACCTCTACTTTCCACTATAGCTGGACTCCCCAGAGAGACAGTAACTCCTATAACTCCCATGATACGTCAAAGTGAGACACTGCTAATATCAAACCTGTGTACCATGAGAGAAGTAGTCCAGTGAGCTGACAGATCAGGGTCATTCAACCTTAATGTTCATAAAGCCCTTGAGACAATATTGCAGTATTTCCAATTTTTTAAAAATTTAGTTTCAGATGGAATATTTTTAATTTTTATGATTTTTCATAAGCTATCTAAATTTCTGAAGTAGTTCTGGTGCAATTGCACTCCTTGACCATCTCTGACACCTCTGTGGAGAGTCCTCACTGAGAAGCCTGTAGTTAAATGGGTATGGACAATACCTTTCCTTCTTGTTCTGTGAAAGAAAACTTATTAGTACCTTGCCTATTTGAATGGACAGAGAACTACAATATCAAAAGTCTGTATTCTTCATAAATGCTAAAGTCAGTAAATGAAAAGAAAATGTTTCCTTAAAAAAATTAAAGAGTAGGTCTGAGAAGTGAAGTGAGCCAAAAATAATCCAATAATGTTGGATCCCAGATGAATGTATAATTGGATGCTGTTTTCCACTGCGCCTATTTTTTTTTCTCATAAGAAAGAGGTAAAAAAAACCCTGTTAGTTTTCTGAATGAGTGAACAGTAACCTTGTAAAATGTGTGTAACTGCTTGCATACACAGAAAAGTAAATACACACAGCATTCATGCATATGCTTTTGTCATGTGTTTGCACACCTGTGACTGTAGGAAAAAAAATAAAGCCGTATTATTTCAGTCTCAACGTTAATGCACAGTGTTTACTTACTGCATATGTGTAATACAAACTGAAGGTAAAATACCACCACAAGAAGAGTTAAATTGTTGCAAAATACAGGGGTAGGATTATTAAATCTTTCCAGCTTTGTCAGTTGCTAACCTATCTGCTTTTGACTGTTTCTTTAAGTTATGATGGATTTTCAGTATAGAATCAATGTATGCATAGCATGCATTTTGTTCTTTCTTTTGCTTGTTTATTTTGGAAGCTTGAATCTTTGGAAGCTTGTATTTGTGCTTAGACGTTTGAAAAATGCCAATGCCCTGCATTAACCCACAAACCAAATACTGAATGCAGCAGGAATTTCCCACAAATGTGTTGGATGATGAATACTTGGCTTTGATCTCACAGGAACACTTGGAACAGAAAAAATCAGAAGTACTGGAATTCAATTATTATGATAGTTCAATTAACCTCTATTGAACAAATGTAAAAATTATACCTAATTATACACATAGCTGACTTCAGACATGGACCTCTGCCCAACAAGGACTAATCAAAGATCACCAAATTCATTTCACTTCAGACCTTTGCTCTCAGAAATGAGTAGTACAGTAAGTGATTTCACCATTAAATATCCCTCTAGCACCATAATCTTTCTAAAAGTCTGTTCAGTGCTCAATTTTATACTAAGAAACTTAATGTGATATCCCCAAGTGTTATCACAGAAATTCTAAAGGAAAGGTCACTGATAAAAAGGGGCATTTAAAGTGAGCTTAGCTGAAGACTGCTGTAAGCCTACCTCACTTTGGCTCCACAGACATACATCAAAATACATGATTTTGTACCTACATTTTAAATACATCCTTATTGTGGTGACTAGAAAATCCTCTGAATTTGTTCTTTTGCCTGAGGTCCAGTGCAAGACTTTATTCTGAGAACCAAAATAGTATACGTAGTACAAGATGTCCCTGTACAAAATGTATTTTCTGTCTAACCATAAAGTAAATTTCTTTATTATACAGCAAATTTCTTTATTTAAAATAGCCTTTCTTTAAGACAGAAGAAAGAAAGGTTTGTAATCACTTATACATACATCAACACAAATTCTACACTACTGTATTCTAGGAAAATGTTACCTGCATTGTCTTGGCAATGTAATTTTTATTGTTCTCATATTAAAAATACATAAGAAAAAATGAGCACAAGGTTTAAAGTACATGTTTCTTTCTCCCAAATATCTTTGGTTTTACCACTGTCTTACATACATTATTCATTCACATAACTTTTCTATTGCTAGCACCATTGTTCAGGGAGGAAAAGTATTTTCCATTCCTCCATGAGATTTATTTCTGTTTCTGTCTGTTATTAACTGCCCATCAACTGCCCAACTTCCTGTTCTCTCCTTAGCTATTTTTATGAATACCTTTATTTTTTTACAGCTGCTGGCTTCCAGAGGGAATCTATGGGCTGGCATTCAGCAAGAATATCCATGAATATTCACCACTGTCTTCTGAATAGGAAAAAAATTGTCTGCTTTGTTGTAACTTCTTGAATCCCTCTTGATGGGGAAAACTGTCATATATCTGGACTCCTCATCAGGTGCTCACCTACCCATCTAACTTTTCTTCCTAACATTCTGGTAAATGACCAGCATTGGCTGGACCATATTGCCTCGGAAATTACATTGGAGTGGAAGTCCTTCATTTTATTCAGGACCTGTGCATCTTGGATTTCCAGTGGATGTTAAGTATAGTTGCTGTTGACCATAGCTCTCCTACATTTAAGAATACATTCTTCTTCTGGGTTCCTTTAGCAAATATCACAGAATCACAGAATATCCTGAGTTAGAAGGGACCCACAAGGATCATCAAAGTCCAGCTCCTGGCCCTGCACAGGACACCCCCAAGAAGTCAGCCCACATGCTCAAGAGTGTTGTCCAAACATTTCTTGAACTCTGTCAGGCTTGGTGCTATGACCCCTTCCCTGTGGAGCCTGTTCCGGACCCCGACCACCCTCTGGATCAAGAATCTTTTTCTAAAATCTAGCTTAAATATGATGTTGCTTAGATAAAAAATGAACAAGCAAGATGGGGTGGAGGGAACTGAGAGTCAGATATTCTTCTGTGACAACACTGTATAAACACAGAGTCCCCTAGGTCTGAATGTAGTGTATTGTTCTTTAGAGCTGTCAGCACGTTACTGGAAAAGGGATCTAGTCCCATTGGTAAAATTAGTTAGTTTTGAGGAGACAAAGTATTTATCTTGAGCTAGAGAAAGGAAAATCAAGATACTCTAACTAAATTTATACCATTGGTGTAGAGCTATGGGTAGATAAATATTCTTCAATAGTTTAAATAACAGAGAAATAGCTTTCAGTATTTTGTGCTGTGCGGTCATCATTTTAATGAGATAGTGTTGACTAGTCTGTATTCTTTTTCAATAATGTTTACACTGAACACCTCACCCATGTTTGCTGCAGGTTAATAACCTTATGGAAAGCCAAGCAATTTCAGTTTTTGAACACAGGGAAGTATTTAATGTAATTATAGTTCCTTTTAAAACAACTAACAGCTTGAAAACATGGGAAAACTGCAGAGTGGGTAAGTACTTGAATACTGCTGCTATGATTGTTTTTCCCATAATGTATCTCTTTTAAATAACGAAACTTCGTTATTGGCATGATAATCTAGTAAGACATTAAACTTCAAGCCTGTTAACAGGGAGGATATTGTCTCATATTATATATAAATTACAGTTTATGCACCACATTTCGTAATTTACAATTATTGTCTTCTATTGTCTACAAGCAATTACATTTACAGTAAGTAGGTTGTAACAACAGTACTAAGACAGTTTTGCTTCCTATAAACTAGTGATCTACATCTTCTCCAAAATCACCTCTGCTAGCTGGCTTTCCTCTTTCCTAAATCCCTCTGCTGTTGTATTTGTAGTTGCCTCTCCCTTATCTTACTGCCCTTATTCTTTTCAGATCGTTAACTCACCTCCTGCAAAACCACCCAAATGTATCCACCAGACCATCAGCTCCCTCAAGTGTCGCCCTTCTACACTTTATTTTTGCGTTCAGGTGAAGAAAAGTCTGCAAGGACTGGCAGGCAGTTGCTAAGTGGTTAATTAGGTGGTTGGTCCGTGTGCTACTAAACACCAAATCCCACATGAACAGACTTTCCTTCTCTCAGCAGCAGCAACAGCAAAGTCTCTGTCCTCCATCTAGTCATGAAATGCACAGAACTTGTAACAGCTTTACATCTTTGAGACTCTTCACAAATTTAATTGAAGATAGCCACTGGATTAAAAAGTTAATGTGGAAGGACAACTGGCAAAAAGGATAACGCAGCCCTACCAGCTTTATATGTGGAGAAAACTGAACTAAATTTGACTTTAATAGTTGTAAATTGAAATGTGAAACTTGAAAAGGAGGAGGGGTTCTTTTTAGTTCTTTGCTTTTTTAGACGCAATGAAACCTTAAATATCCAGTGTGGTCAAGATCTTACCTGAAAGACTCCTGACTATTATATTGCCTGCCTCCCTGCCTGGAAATTTAGGATATAAACTTCTGAAATCTTACCATTGTTTTTCTCAGCACATCACATGTAAGAAAATGAAGACATTTTCACTGGTGCAGAACAAAACCAAATCAAGAAGACAATACTATTATAAGAAAAACACAGCATTTTTCATTAATTTGTGGATGTAAAAATACAAGACAATGGAGCTGACTTGAACTCCTACACTCAGGAAAGAATTTGGTCATCTGAGTGGTCAGAGAATTTTGTGGCTGCTTAGACTTAAAACACATGGTGGCAAGGCAGAGAAATTGCTGGTTGCACAGTCCAGAATTTTCAGACGGAAAAGGACAAATATTCAAATAATGTGTCTGTCCCCAATATTTTGTTTGAATTTCCCTGAAAATACATACACTCTCTCACCCTCACACACAAGTATGCTCTGTCATCAGCTGCATCAGTTACTATTGCCCTGGACTTTGAGGACAAACATGTATCATAAAACCATTTTTATATGTGGCATTTTTACTAGCATAGTCTCAGCAGAGGCCCAGGATTGAATAAGCATGAAAATTGAAGTGCCTTTGTATTCAAAATGGTGCTCACTCATCCTTGGTCAGAGTTGAAGGAAGGCAAACACACAGGAGCATGCACTGATGGTAGTACTGTAACTGCCTGTAGACAAGCTCAGGAATTTTGTTTCAGACATTTGCTATCCAGCAGAGTCCAAACAAAAGCAAAATCATGGTGTGTCATTTGTGCTGTCACTGTAAGACTTTAAAGTACTGCACTATTTCCTCACTCCTCCTTGTCTTACTGTAACACAACCATTGTACTCTATAATCTATGTCACAATTGTATTGCAGAATCTGACATATCATAAACCTGGCATTCTGAGAGTGACCAAGACATATTCAACTGGAATAAAAAATAACCTTCAACACAACATGAGAACAATGGAAATCTTTCATTATATATTATAAACATGAATAGTAAGTAAAAAATTCCTGTAAAATATTCTAAGGCCAAAGACCAGTTAGGTCAGGACCCCTCTGTGCTGTGGGCTATGAAAGCATTTAGCAAATGACTCTTCTCTTCCTAAAGACTTAAGCTGATGAACCAGTCAGTAGAGGGAAAAGGAGAAGGACATACAATAGAAGGAGGCTGATAATTGGGAGATGGTAACAGTGTCCAACATAAATAGTTCTTATTGAAATTATTTTTTATTGCATTTGAAAGCCAGTGTTAAAAATTCGTTCTTGTGCATGAACCTTGTCAGATTAACAAGTTTCACACTCACCTTGTAAGTATACTGAGATGAAAGAAGTAAATAAATTCCTTAACTAAAACCAATCTTGTGTACTATTAATTATTCCAAGAAGTATATTCCATGTTTACAAAAACTGATGACATCTTAAACTAACTTTCACCAAGACCGTAAATGCCAAAGACGCCCTCTTACAACTGGCTATAGAGACCGCTGTTCTGAGTATATTGTACATTCCTGGTTTGGTTTGGTTTGGTTTTGTTGGGGTTTTTTTCACTTAAAATTGTGCCCTGATGATTGTATTATTGTAGTCATCTTATTCAGGCTTTTTTCTGTTGAAGAGGTATTGATTTTTGTGTTAGTCAACGGAAAGCCCAAGCAATGGCACAGAGGAAAACAATAACAAGCAGTAAAAGAACAGAATAGCATAATGTTAATTTAAAATGGAAATGTAAGTTAAGTAGGGCAATGACAAAATCTAGCAGGTAACCAGATGTTGGGGTTAAAATGACAGCATGCCCGATGATAAAAATTATCTGCAACGGAAGAGGGAGCTCTCACTGCACTGGCCCTGGCAGCCGGGAGAGGTGGGGTGCTTCTTCCAGCTGAGCCTGTGGAGCTGGTGGTGCCCATTCCTTCCCCCTTTATTTTCATTTCTGAATATGATTCAATGCAATTTTCATATTAGTCCTTAGAGAAAACTATAGCAGAATGCTCCACAACAAATTACAGTCAGATATGAGCAATGGATGAAATTCAGTAGCATCAAGTCTAGTGGTCAGAGGGATATTTTCCTGACTTAGCAAGGCACATACTATCCCCATAGCAATAAGTCTGTTTCTTCCTGTATATGCACAAAACCCCAAACACCCTGGGAAAAGTACTACAGCATAAACAATAACAAATATCAACCGTGTTTATGACAACTGAGAATGCAGACTGAAGGCTGAACACCCTGAATTTAATTAGAAGGCTCTGACCTCATTGGGCTGAATTAAACAGTGACAGTGTGATTTGGCAAACCTTCTCAGAGTAGCTGTTACCTCTATACATCACCCTTTCTTGTTTAATAAGCTGTTCCATGTGACTAAGAAAGTAGTCAAAGGTTAACGTAGATAAATAGCTGTGGTTTATCCTCCACAGATAAACAATTATGACTAAGGTCTCAATTACAAACACCCTAGTGGTATTCTTGTTTGTTTGCTAACTTGTTTGCATTGTTTTGGAGATAATTATTTCCAGATAAGCAGAAAAGAATGAAATACTTAAGATTCAATGTGACCCTCTGGAAAAAAAGGCTGGAATGCATCTAGATATTTTGTGTAAAAATTGACTCCAAGTTGGAGACTCTAAAGGCTTGCTGTGATGTAGGTGTTGAGTGACAATATGAGATGCCCTAGGGTATCTTTCCTAATCCTCAGACACCTCTCCATAAGAAGATCAGAATCCTAGGTTTCAGTCCATGAATTGTGCCCTGTGGCTCAGCACTGTCTGCAGGACTGTTTACAAACCTGGAGCAGATCCTGAAATGAACCCACAGCTTACAGCAGCAATGGACCTGTGGTATCTTTACCAGTCGAGTACCTGTTAATCTTTCCTTCAGCCATGCTACACACTTGCAACATGTCCAAGATAACACTGGAGAACAACAGAACGTGGGTTCAATTGCCATTCTTGATGCCCTGTTACATCAGATGTTTGTTGCTGATATGTAAGGTCCTGGGGAAGGTAGGTGCAATATATGCATCCATGAAGCAACCAATTTGTGAAAGACTGTAAGAAGCAACTATTAGAGTAAGTCACCTAAAACTACCCTTCCATACTGCACTCCACACTATTTACTTAGGACTTAGACTATAGAAAAGTCATTTCAGAAGTAATTGTAGGACTAAACATCTGCCCTAGAGGCTGAATTCAGAAAATAGAGCCAGGGAGAAGTCTGTTAAGACACCACAAACAAGACTTTCTACATGTGCTGTTAGAAATAAATATTATTATTATAATAACATGTGTATATGTATATATAGGCACACATATCTCCCTGTGACTGCTTGCAGTGATTATTACAGCTTTTTATCTCTTGAATTTTACAAGAATTCTAAGCAGCAACAAAATTTTAAATATTGTAAAAACTCCTAGAAAACCAGGAAGCCCATCATCTACCAAGATTATGAATGTTGTAGTTATTCTCAGTGTAGATGGACTACAATTATAGAGCAATAGAGAGTCCATAACTTATGGGCCAGGCCCAGTAGTTGGGCATGTGCTATGCTGAAAACTTCAATTTTTTTAAGTTCTCCTCTAGAGTCAATCTTCCACTACTTGGTTGCACTATTGTAACTATTATTATTATTATTTAATGCATTTGACTTGTATATTGGTCTGTTTTTTGAAATATTACCCCAGGTCCCTGACATAAAATTCTTTTGCATCTGGCACCTGTGCAGGTGCAGAAGTCTTTGCTACTTTTTGATAAATAGGAAAGTATCTCAGGAAGCATGAATCCAAAAATAATTTTATCAGAACAGTATTGGATTGTTGAGGGCTGAGTGGTATTACTTAAAAAGATGACACAGGGACTTTTGTAACACAGATTTGTTGTTCTTCTGTGATCAGAACTCTAAGCTTGGATCACTGATGTGATTTACAGAGTACATCCCCTCCATTACTTGCAGGACAGACACTAGCTCATACTTGTCTGAAGATGTCTAAGGCTTTGACTTATGGCAGCCATTCGGATTCCTCTGCCGGAACACGCAGCCTGCAGGACCCACCTGCGATGCGATGTTTCACCAGCATATGTGCAACTGTCCTCGCTCCTTCATCCCTTGGTGGCTGGGCTCCAAATCCTCTCCTGAAGCTCACTGTGCTGTTACATACTAGCAGCAAGACTCATTTCTACTCATTACTTCTGATAACATCTTTCTGATGGTGCTTTGTAAAGTAGCAGGCAGAGTAATCCACGTGCTCTCTGAATTCTGTACCAACCGTTATGAGCCGTAAGGACCTTTGCAAAACTGAAATACTTCACTTCTACAGTCCAATATTTGGGTTCACTGTTAATTTTAGACCTTCAAATAACACTGATCTGCTACTAGATGCATAATTTCCCTCAAGAGAAAATCTAGCAGAAATCTTGGAGGGATTACACATTTTCATAAGTGTATAGAACCAATCCAGAAATACAAATACAGCTTGAGTTAGACCCCTGTCTTTCCTTAACTTACATTTTTGTTCTTTCTCCATCCAAGTTGAGTTTCTCCTTATTAGCTAAGTCCACTAAGTACTTTAGCCAGATCTCTAAATTTATCTCCATATTTGCAACAATTTTTTGGGTTATACTTTTTCCCTGTTATCAGGGTTCCAGCTTATTGTCACTGATTATATGCCAAGGTGACAGGATTTCTTACAAACTGACATTGCTTTCTGAAACTTTACATCCTAATTCCTTGGAGACCTTTACAACCTTTTTTTACTCCCACCAAATGCTCCCGCCATGTTCTTCATATTGTAATATCAGTACACTTGCAATCTGATACTCCCTGCCAATTCATCCCTGGGACAACCTGGAAGAGCTGTTCTTTGAACACAATGCCCCAAGTTATCTCTCCCAATCTTCTCATTACCATTGAAGAGAACTCTCAGGTAACAAATGGGTTAGCTGTTGTAATGCCTTTGCTCTTTGTCTTTTATGCATGTACTTGTTAAGTCATTATCGAGCTCAGTAAAGGAGGTTTTACAGTACCAGTTATACTGGTTGAATTTTTCATTAGGTTTATTTTTTACTTCCTTTATCAAGCATTCAGAAATCATGGCACCCATGTGTTGCTTAGTTTAATTCCCAAGGAGATAATAGAAGACCAGATGATACACAGAAGCCGAAAGTAGTCCCAGCTGAGTATTTGTAGCTGCAGATGCTCCTATAATCTCAGCTGCCACCATCAGTTATTATTGCATGATGGTCTGAGTGCACCACAGCTTTATTTTTCATCTCTAAAGGTATCATCTCTGTTACCTAGTAAGCATGGCAGACACAAAATTAACGCCCTAAATTCTGTGCACAGACTCCATGTTCCTTCCTGCCAGTATCTTGCAGAAAAAAAAGCCCAACAAACAACCTATGAATATTGCTAGGGACTGAGTTGTTATTATTATTAACACCTTGGGATTTTTATCATGCCCTTAGGTAAGTGCTGGCTGTTGCAACAAATGTTCATGTAAGTGTGCCCCAAGCTTAGTAGGATTTTGTATTTCTTGTCTGCTGGCTGATGTTTCAAATCCTGCAGGGTATTTTTTCTTCCTTTCAGTAAAGGAAGCTTTTCATTAAGGAAAGCAATTTTAGATTCTGAGTCTCAAGTATTTTGCAGTTTTATATGAGCTGATGTCTCCAGACTATACGAAAACAGATATCTGGGAGGCTCTTTATGTCAGCTTGTTTTAATAGTTGCTGATGCTGACCCAAGTGGATCAGCACATCCTCATGCATAGGCAATTCTGTTTCAGATAGACATCATTGCCTCCATATAGGCAACAAATATTATCCAGCTTGGGATCCACCTGGGAATCAGAGTTTCTCACCAAACTTCTTAAGGCCATGGCAGTAACTCAGAGCTGAAACTCCTCTAGTTTTTCACTCAGTTAATTAACAGTCTCTCCAAGCATGTGTCTATATGTGAGGCTGGCAATTAACAGCTGCTACTTTTAATAAGACCCTAATTTCTGCTTTCACATTTGTAAATATACAAATACACCTGCTGTAGTCTTATCCATCATGCTATTGACCTTCTCCAACAGATTGTGAAATTGTCTGTGTTAAACTGTTCTTTCACCTTCGTTTCATGAAGGGTTTGCTCATTTTTTGCATAGTTTCCTCTTTACTTCTGAATTCAGTACAGAAGCTGTCACAGGATCTCCTGAGCAAAAAGTAGGGAAATTGATGATAGACTCCTTAACGTGCAGAAGTACAAATTTTCCTTCCTATAGTACAAATTCTTCTTCCTACAGAAGTTTTCAAAGCTGCATCTGGTCACAGGATAGTCTTTGCTGTCTTGGGAACATTGCTCTTGGGTCCAGAGCATTTTGAAACGTTTTGTTTTGAGGATTTGTCTCTTCTTCTTTTTTTTTTTAATCCCAGGTGGCTTTTCTAAAAATAATTCTGAGCCATAGGCCTGGGAATTGGCAAACAGTAGAAAAAAATGTTTAATAGAATTTGATCAGAAAATCCACTTTGAACACTCTCCCCTCTCTCTATTTTCTTTCTTCTTTACAGTCTAAAGGAAGAGTCTGACTGATCTGTCATGAACTGTAGGGAAAACAGGAGAATCTTGAATAGATTTTATATAAAGTATTCAATTCCATCCTATGACAACTTAAGAGGCATAGTCATTTCACTTGAAGATGGGAGACAGGTATGAAAGGATTATCCAGAATTCTTTCGACAATTTAAGAAAGGCTGCCCTACTTAACAGGATAGTTAGATTTTCTGCTGCTTGAACTGGAGGATACAAAAGAAAAAGTACCCAAGGAAGACTTAGGAAGCAAGGAATTATGAGGGGTTCCAGTGGAGAGCAACTAAGAAATCAATAAAATGTTCCAGAAGTTTGTCCAAGCTATGAGAAGAAGGAAACATCTGAGGAAGAAAACCAAGGACCTAATGTTAAATATCTGACAGAAGCCCAAAAGACAGTAACATTGGCTTCAGACTCCTCTCATCTATCTACCTGACTTGATGGAAGGGAGAAAATCAGGAGTGCTTTCTTTGGGAGCACTAGGGAAAGACTTATACCTGAAGATACTGAATTAGGCACTGCTGCCATACTTGCCTGACTAGTACTTACCAGCAGAGTTGTACAATTCCTATCTGTTCACAGCATGGGGCAGATCAAATCACTGTGCAGTGTGTGGGTGATGGTGGTCACCCCACAGCATTCCTGATACCATCCTGCTGCGGTTTGGGCTTGCACAACCTCTGCCTCCAGATCTCGATTTCCTTCCTTTGCTCCAAGTGACCACCAGGAAAAAGATCTCTGAAGATTCCCTAGGACTGGTGTGCAAAGGTGAGTGCTGAATCCCAAGCTGCTGTGTGACTAATGGAAGGGCTGACCTCCTGACCTGCAGAAAGGCTTTTAGGAGAGGGTGACCCACAGAAGGCAGCATAGATGGCCCAGCTTTCTCAAAGGCTCTGTATCCCAGCACTGAAATAAGCAATGTGGGAAAGGTGGCCATAGGCATTTTAGGTAAGGCAACGGAACAGTACTGAAGATTTGAAACTGATTAAGCAAGTAGAATGCAGAGCTGAGTCACTCTGTATTTGTCTCTCTGTGTGCATGTGTACATATATAGATACATATTTTTGTAAGCGTGTGCGTGTGTTTGAGTGAGGATATGAAAAAAAGAGGCATTCAGTTCCAAAAGCCACTGCAATAACAAATCACGAGCTGAAGCTGTCACATCATATGAAACAGATCCAGAGAACACGTGAAGACACAGTCTCAGATATTTTAAAACTTCTCTTCAGTGTTTTGCTCACATTTGGTAGCATTTAAATCTGATATCCTTTTTTTTTCTTGAAACCAACTTTACCCTTTTGAAGCAATGTTTGATGAAAATGCAAAAATTCTTGGCTAGCAAAAAATTTTTTTTTATCTCCCAAAGTCATATCATGCAGATTCATGCAGCGAAAAAAGCCCGCTGATGTTCTTATGAATAAAAGAAGGATTAGGAAGATTAAAACGAACACCACCAGACTCGTTGAAAATAGGCTCAAGTATATGATATAGCCTTCTACACATCTTTGCCTTGAGGATCACAGCTGAAACTGTTCTTGTCTTTGCTTTCGGGTAGTTCAGAGAGATGCCGGGTCTGGATCCCCCATATTGAGCTTTTCATAAAAGTTGCTGTAAAAAGGACATTGCAAAGAGAATGCTGCTGAGTGAATGATCAAATTTTATTTTATTTATTTATTTTTGTTATTACAGCCAGATGTTGCCTCCGGAAGTTGAAACAAGGAGTCAGGAACTGACAGTTTAATAATTAAACTGGGAAAGTTGGCAGGTCTCCTGCTACTTCCTATAATACATAGCATCTTTGAATGAAAGTGTGCAGTATCCCAGTGGCACTCCTTCCGAACTGGCTCATCCATTACTGGGTAATGATTTTCCGTCGAGGCAACAGCAATGCACAGGGCCTATTACACCAGCTACATAAAGTTAAAAAGACATTATGAATAAAGCTTTCACCGTGGCTTTTACCAACAATTCTACACAAGAGTGCTTAATGCTGACATGTGTTTATTAACACTTAATAATGTTTACATAATTCTTCCTTGCGCTCATTACAGCTGTCAAAAATCTGAATAGAGGGTGGTTTTGCCTGTTTTAACTGTTGAAGACCTTGCAGCCTCTAAGCTGAGATGAAGAGCAGCTGAGAGGACACTGAAGGCCCAGTCAGTTCCTGTACTGCTGAGATGGAAGGCTTGGAGCCCATTGCCCACCTGAGCATCACCACACCTTTTCTCCCTCTTTCAGGATTTCTTCCCTAGCAGGAATTCTTAAGATTTCTCACTGCATGCTCTGCTCCCCGTCGGACCCACACAACTGCAGGAGGCATGGAGAGTGACTGCAGCCGTCAAGGCAAGAGGAGACACATGGGCACTGAAGATGCGACAAGCGGGGGCCGCGCTGAGAGTCTGATGGAAGAAAAACTATATCCAGAGGCTGCGGGCAGAGCAGCCAAAACGCAGAGCACTCGTGGGGTGAGAGGTCGGCAGGAGGGGGTCAGCCCGTCCCGTGCCCCGGTCCCTTGCGCTGGGCGGAAAGAAGGACGGACGTACGACTGCTCCGACCGGGCGCGACTGCGCCCGGCCTAGGAAGCGCCTGACAGCGTCCGGAGACCAGGGGGGCGAGTCCTGGGGCGCCTCCGTGGCCCGTCCCGACCCGCACCTGCCCCTCGCCGCGGAGCGCCCGTGGGGCTCCCGGGCGGGAAGCGCGCCCAAGGATCCCGTGTCCCGCCTCCCGGCCCGCGCGGGCGGGAATCGCCCCGCGCCCCCGGGCCNGGGCGCTCCGTGCCTTCTCTTCCGCAGACAAAAGCGCGCCCGAGGCGCGTCGGGGGCTGGTTTGGAAGCATGGAGCGCCGGGCTGTGCTCGGGACCCTGTCAGTCCGGCATCCCCTCTGGCGCTGCGGCTGCTCTCCTGCTGAGCGCCGTTGGCCTGAATGAATGGCTGTTTTGGCCGAAAATTAACAAAAAACCCAAAACAAGCCAACCCCCCCAAAACTTGATGTTTACAGATGTGGTTGAAACAAGGCAATGGGTCTCGGCAGCGCTTGCTGCGCAGAGTAGCTCGGTGTGCGAGAGCAGAGCCCCAGCGATGCGCGCCTTGTGAGTGAGATTCCTGCGCAGGAATCCGTCCTTCAGCCGGCTGCGCGCTTCACCTCCCGCTAGTTCTGTGCCCCGGCAACTCGGGCAGTGGCCGGGCAGGCGGGCAGGGCGGCTCTCCTGCGCCTGTTGGGAGTGAAAGTTCAGTTTTGCGGCTCCCTCCTGGCCGGAGGATATGGTTGGGATGCGGTGGCTGTGCGGCTGGAACAGGGATTACTTCTGGGTGAGTGAGGCTGGCGGTGTGGGGGTCTGCTGGATCCCTTCTGCTGCCTGCCAGGGTGTGATCCATGGTTAGCAAATACAGAAGACTGGGCAGTGTGTGTGCGTGTCACAGGCGTTGATGCAAGAAGGTAATAGGGATGCTCTTTATGCATTTCTGGTGTTTTCTAGTGGCACACTGTTGTTTGTATGTAGAGTGACAGTTTGGTCGTTTGAATCTGAGGCAGATGTTTGCTGGTTTGTATAGTGTTGATATTTTATCTTTGGCTGAGACGTGCTTTTAGTACCGTTTAAGCAAGCTGTGTGTAACAAAATATGAAGGGCTGATTCATTGGCAATAAAGGCGGTCTAACTTTATGCTTTGAAGAGAGAGGGGAACAATAGCATGGATTCTGAAAACAAAGTACTTAATGGAGCAACACAAAATATTATTGTCCGAGGACTATGCTAGTCCAAAAGATGCCCACCAGGACAGTACAGCAGCAGTCCAAGGAAAGGAAATTCACTGAGACTGCTTTTCATCTCTTTCTCTTGGAAGAGTTCTTATGAGGAAGTTTAGGAAGCATAGGTTAATTATATATTATGCTAAGGCTGACTGAAGGAATTGGATACCTAGTGCAAAAGCCTGTGCATGTGGGAGAAGCTGATTTAAGGTAAAGTGGTGTCAGTGTAAATTTAGATCAGTTGTGTCATTGTGGTAGAAGTTGCTATGTGGACATCACTTGTTTGTAGTTCTGGTTATGTCATTTGGGAAGAGTTGGAAGCAAAACTGAGTAAAAAACCATTGCTCTTAAAATAAGAGCATCAGGAGTTAGCGTGTGCTTTGTTTTTTATCCAAGAAGGTTTGTTTTGATTTAAAATATTAATTAAATCATTCCTTTATGAACCAAGCTTTGGGTAAGAGCTTGTTGTGTCAGCATTTGTCTGTGTCTGTTTTAATGATCAGAGAAGGTTGATCCTCGCCTTTTTATGTGGGTCAGCTTCCAGCGAAACATACTTTGCTAGATGAAGGGTTGCAGGATTTGTCCTTGTTATAGTAGTGTCACAGTGTTAGTAAATGAGAGTGTCTCAACCTAGGTTGTCATTATGTTGTGTCTAAGTCTGCTTGCGAAGAATGCAAGAACCACCGCAGATGGTTGCACTTTGGTGTACTTTGCATCTCTTTCCGCACCTTCTTGCAAACGTCTTGCAGTCCTCTTGCATTTTCAGGCTAATTCACCCTAACAGCATCATGGTAAAGTGTCTCTGTTACACATGAAAATTGGGTTCTCTCTAGGTAGAAAGAGTGGCACTACCAAGGACTACTTTTTCATTTTCTGCTGAGGTAATTTTGTCTCTGTCAGTAGTAAAAGGGATTTATTGATGGAGCTTGTTTTGGGGGTAGTGGGTCTCTAGTGTGGGTGAGGTGTAAAAGGCTCAGTGTTCTCACATATCCGCATTTCTGTAGAAATAAGTGAATTATTGCAGCAAATTCCTAACTATGAGTGTCTGTAGGTGTGTACAGTAGGAGTTTGAGCCAGGTGTGCCTGAAAGGGATCATCCATTTTCACACTTCTGTCGGTATGGATGTGGTGGGTAGGTAGCATAAACTAAGTTCCTGTTGACTTGTGTGGATTTACACGTGTAAAATTAGAGCTGCTAGCAGGTTCAACCAGATCTGTGCAAGTATTGGTGTTTCACACAAGAAGTGCAGGTATTTTCAAGACAAAGATTAGTTTTCCATTACTTTGCACCCCAGCGTGGGATTCACCTGGTAGGTGATACAAACAGTGATTAAAAAAGCTGCCACTCCTCAGTGGGATACAGTACAAAGTCCAGCCACGGTCATCCAGCTGTTATGAGCAGTTACAGAATGCTTTTTTGTTGTGGTGGAAGTTTTTCTAACTCTTCTCAGCTAGCAATGATTTTATGCACAAGGCTTTAATATCTTGCCTGGTTTAATAACCTGTTGTTTCAGTAATATTTTGTGGTATTGAACTCTGTAAGTTATCTGCCTTGAATCTGTTGTCTTTCAATATCATTGACTCTCTCTTGTTTATCTATTAGGAGGAAACAGTAGCTATTGAAATTCCCTAAAACAGCTTAGCTGATCTTAATTATAATAATGGAGTCTACTGCAGTGAATATTGCAAGTGCAAACTATTGTTACATCTTAGGCAAGATACTGGGGAAAAATTATGTCCAATATTTTCTTATTTGTAGGTTGTGTTCTAATTAAATATTCAATATTATAGGAGATGGTCTTTGACTCCCAAGACACTGATGAAATGTCAGTTAAATCATATTTCCCTCCCACAAAGCAATGTGCAGTATTCTGTTTGCTACAGTACTGGGAAATCTTTAAGCCTGGAAGACTCATTGAACTTCTCATTTTCTGTAATCTGTAGTTTAGTTTGTCTTCAAGGTAGGTAGATTTGTGAATGCTGGACATATAGGAAGTACAGACATAAGGAAACAGAATAAGGCCTATTGTGAAAAAGCCAAACGAAATACAGGAAATATAGGAAATTTAGCATGGAGACACTTACCTATAAGGAATGTGTTTTTTCTTATTTTTAGGAGCTACTCATGTTAGTGAAAGTGAAAAGAACTTAATTTTATTAAATATTTCTTTAGTTTGTTGAAGTTATACTTTGTAGGTTTTGGATTTATTTGCTACACCAGCTGAACATTTCTCTACTGTTCACCTCTTTATTTTATGCCCACACAGTGAGCTTATTGTTAGTTTTGGTTACAGACATATATATTTTTGTAGCACTTTATAGCAAGTCTGGAGGGCAATAGACTCTACCATATCTTGCATTTAATTTACGGCTTTATTTTTCAGCAATTATAGTTAGTCTGCCGCTCAGATCAGAATTAAAATTATTTAAGTATAATTAAAATACACCAATATTACTGAAATGATGAAATGCATATGAGCTCATTCAGTTTTTCTTTTCACTAGATTTTTTGGGGTTATTTTTAGTTTTAATACGGAGTGCAAGCTGTTGCTAATTAGCATGGCACTCTGGAGGTGGTCTGTATGTAAGCTAAATGGAGAGGATAGGGTGAAGAGGGAAAAAATCCCAACCTGGAGATGTGAAAGTGCCAGTTTTGGAGGCATTAAAAAGCTTTGCACACAGAGTGTGTTTTGTTCTTTTTGTTAGACAAGTGATGGCAAAACCTTTCCAGGTCATGTCTAAAACTTGAGAGCCGAGTTGAGTCCTCTGCAGATGTGTGTGTTTGTGCTGGGTGCAAGAGAGGGGCCTCTCTTCAGAGGGGCATTAATTTCTCTTTTACTTCTCATGCAGTGCTACAACTTGTCCCCTGTGTCTAGGCTGGTGTGGGGAGTTGGAGGAGGGCACTGTGGGGCTGATGCTCATGCTGTCCCAGAGTGGCAGCAGGCTCGCTACTGAGGTGCCATTACCATGCAACAGATCTGGAGTGTTTGCCATGGCTCTTCTGTCATGTAGGCAGAATATTGCAGACACTGGTGTTCGCTGCTGTTCTTAAATTGTTGAAGGTTATGTGTGTAGCATGGGCTATGTGTGTAACATGCACAATTCTGCCAACAGTATGCAGAATTGAATATACAGGTGTGTTTGTGGGTATAAATAGTTCCATGTCTATTTTTCAGTGTTAATACGTATTGTGTTCTTGGGTGGAACTGCTGTGTCTGCTAAGGGGACAGGTTTTGAACTTGCACAGCTTAATCTTAAGGTCTGGGGCTGCTGATTGTTGAAGTATTTGGCAGTCATGATTCCAGAGGCTTTAGGTCTTATCTAGGCAGATATGAAAATCTTCTCCCTGTGGCAGCAATATGTAGCAAAGACAAGCTCTAAATAAATAATAAATCTTTATTAAACCCATTCTTGCATATGGGGAACATCCTATAAAGTTGTAAAGAAAGCTGACTTCCTTGGGTCTCTGAATGAAACCTGATTCATGCCCTGTGAGTGCATGCTTTGTGCTGCCATGCAAGGAAGTGTGCTCTCAGTAGCTCAGTGAGGGTAACAGATTTTTTGTTACATATCCTTCTTCTTGTATCTGTTTTGACCTATGCCTAGATTCTGTGCAAATGCTTTGGAATTAACACGGTCAAGTGAGGGATGGGTACTGCTCATTTCATCAAAGTTATGCAGTGTACCTTATCTCTTAATAATGATTAGAAGCTGTTTTTCTTTGAGAGGGTGTTCTAGCCAATGGAATTGGAACATGCAAATATTTTAGCATTAGGTACTATTTGGAAATATTAACGAAAATTGTGGAAGTAATTAATAAAAAAAAATCCTGCTTTTTTAAAACAGGAGCTTCTATCAAGAGTTCAAAGAAAAGTCAAAGGAAGTTACACATCACATGTCTTTTATTTTTCTGGGGTCAGCTGCAGGAAGCTGTATAGCTACATTCTAAATCTCATTAAACTTTTTTTAAATGTTGATTTTTTTTCTTTGTACCCTTAAAAAAAGTGCTGTTCCAGAGTGTTTAGGTGATCTGAGATGCCACTCAGTGCATCATCTTGTCAAATCCTTTATGCTTGCTGCTCCACTGAGGTTGTCCTCAGAACTTTCTTTGGGATCAAGAAGTAAGCTACCAGTGGTCCTGTCTGTGTCAGGGGACCTATAAAGTAATGTTGTATGATCAAGGTGAGGTACGTGAAAGGCTTTTTTACATTTTCATAAATCATTTAAAGAGTTTTAACCTGTAGCAGCCGCCTTGTTTCAGTTGGTGTCTGGAGTACATAGCATACAGAGAGATCCTGAGGGATCTGGGTTTGCCCAGCCTGGAGATTAGAAGATGAAGGTGAATTATTGCCTTCCATTTCCCAATAGGCTGTTTTGGAATAGAGAGCAATACTCTTCTCTGATGTGTACAGAGCAAGGATGAGGTGCAGTTGTTACATATAGAAATGGAACAATTCTGACTGGGCATAAGGAAAAAAGAATTAACAATCAGAATGGTTAAACTCTGACCTGAGGTCCGTGGAAGTTGCAAAATTTGACCTTGGAGATTTAGAAACATGACTGGACAAGTCTCTGAACAACTTGTTCTAACTTTGAAATCACCACTGCTTTGACTGGGAGTTGGAGGACGTGGCCTCTAGAGGTCCTTTTCAGCCTAAATTATTCTGATTCTGTAAGATTTCCTGCAGAGAAAATAAGTATTGTAAAAGTTATGCTAAATAGTCTTTTAAATTGCATTCTTAGGACGAAAGAGCTGTTTGTCTGTGAGATCAGAGGAGCCCTTTGTGTAGTACTTATGGCCAGCATAATTTAGAATAAAGATGAATAAAGAGCACGTGCAAAGGAACAAGTTTAAACTGTCGGGCAAAGTGCTGCTGCCTTGACTAGTCACAGCCTTGCTGCTGAGTGTTGAGAATAGCTCTGACAAATAAGTGTGACGCATGTCAAGTGGTAGTCTTTGCTGGACTTGGCTGTGGGTACTGTTGGTGAGTTCTTCACGAGCCTGGGAAGCTATATAACATACTAAATTTGAAATTACTCCTATACTTTAGTACAAAATGTTGGTTGTTTTTCTGACAGAATGACTACTCAAGCTCTCTAAGATTGATTGTTCACATGTGCTTTGTTCCTGATGTGATGAGAGTACTCTCTGTTGATGGAGTTGCTCACTGTTAGTTGTGCCATCATGTTTGACTGTTTGTTGTTTTTTTTTTTTTGAGTAATTTCTCATAACTAACGTGGTACAAAGGTGGACAAAATACCAGCACTACTTGTCTCAGGCATCTGTGTGAGGTCTTAGTGATGTCACCAGAAATCCCCATAGATTTGGCCTTCAGACTTCAATTTGTCCTTGAGTAAGTGATGACCAAATAATCTGTGTTACATGATTTGCAATCCTGCCAGCATTATTCATTCAAAAGGTATCCTACTGAAATAACGTGAACTTTATATATAGATGCCTATATGTTCAAAGTGGAAAAATCTGTAGTGGAGAACAAGTTGTGTTTGTTATCCTGTACCCATGTGTGAGACATACATCTGTCTATGTATGCGTGCAGACATGATACATTCCTCCCTTCTTCTCCACAAATAAGCAACAGTAACTCCCCTGCTCTTCCCCCAAACAGATACGTCGATGTTTCTTTTTTTTTTTTGCAATTGACATTAAGTGTATTTTACCAGTACTTGAGTTAGATGTGCTAGCTGTGGCTCAGGCTTAAGACTTCTGTTCAGCTTTTCAGAAAGGCTGTTGGAGACAGTCTATGTCTAATCAGCAGCCGTCTAAGTAGATGTTATCAGTCTGGGCTGCTGTATTTTCACTGGAGGCCAGATTGAGAGCAGCCTTTCTGCAGAGGTACAAGAGGTTTATATAGAAGCTTGAATGATTGCTGTCAGTGATCTGTGGGATGCACAGACTTCAGTGGCTTTTCTCTCCAGGGGCTGCCTACCTGTGCAGGCCACAGGATGGCAATTGAGGCGGCACATTAAGGAAAGCAAGCTGTTGCACAAAGGAGTATCAGTCAGGAGATGTGCTGTCTTGTACTCCCTACAGGGAAGGGAAACTGCAGCTCTTTGCTCTGTCCCTTACTTTCCTTGTGCTTTTGTCTTTAATATTCTTAAGTGTATATTTTAAATTATTTTTTTAGCATTGTGTTTCAAGCTTTTCAACTCTAAGTCAGACTTCCAAAAGGACCTGAGAATGACTTTGTCAAGAAATATTAGCATTGAATCCCTTTAACCTGCACTGTGTATTTAAATCATACTCAGAATATGTTTTCCTGTATTGTACACAGATTAAAGAAAAAAGACCATTCCTTTAATTTTCAAATGAAAGGTGAAATGCATGCCTTGTTGAGGAAGCATAAGAAAAAGGCCAAATATCACTAGATTTAGATGAGAAACCGGACAGCAGCTCTGTTGATTCTTACAAGATTTTGTTAGGAAAACAGAATATATACAAATCAGGCTGGAGGTTTTTTGGTTGTGTTTTACAATTAATTTTTATAATATTGAATGTGTATCTTTGATTTAGCGTATTTCCTTATTTGGGAAGCCAGTAGAGAAGTATTTGCAGAGTAGTATTATGAGTACTAAGGTCTAGACAGGCAGAGCACTTTATTAGTTCAACACTCATTGTTTTGTACTGCTGCTGATACAGAGGGAAAAATTGTCTTATGTGGATGCCGTTTCTTCAATCTGTTAGCATTTGAGACCAGGAAATTTTCTGCTGAAGGACAGTACAGAGCAATTTCTTTTCCATTTTTCTTTCTTTTCCCCTCTTGACTACTGTCTCGTCCTGCTTTTCTTGTTGGGCAGGAATGATTTGAGAGAAACAGTACCCCGTTGGATCAAAAGGATTGGTAGAGGTCATATACTGAAATCACATTTCCGTTTTTTAAAAAGAGGATAGAATTTTCTTGTGTTGATGGTTCAGCTGCAAAGGTGTTCCAGCTTTTTCCAAAGTTAAGCTGAGTAAACTGGGGGAAGTTAATTAAATATGCTTGGTGTTAATGTAAACATGGTTGACTGCCCCTGGAATTCCCTTTGGTGCTCACAGGGAATTTTGGCAGGGAGAACTATTTTTTCCTTGAGATGGAATTGAGGTCAATGTTGCAATTGATAGGGGTGGGAAAAGGAAGTAAGGAGGCATGAAACAAACCTGAGATACCACATTCGGAGAATTTAGTGAAGCAGTGCTCTGGTTTTGATTTCTCATTTGTAGATATTGGAGATACTGTTAAGATCGTCTCGATTTTTCTCTGAGTATCATTGCTCTGGTGATGACTATGTTTGCCTCATTCCTTCAGAACTTCATTTTGTAACTGTTCTTTCCCTATATTCTTCCAGGATATCAAACTGGCTTAGGTCCATGAAGACTATGATGGTGTGAAGCTCCTTCTGACTTGCCTCCGGGTCTCAGGAGCAAAGGTACAGTTAACAGTGGTAAGTTAAAATCCACTCACAGAACCTCCTGAAGGAAATGAAGGCTTTAATTAGTGCCCTCTCCTTTGCATGGCAGTCTCTGGTACATTTCTTCCTTCCAAGTTGCTTGGTCCATGACAGCAGGCTGTCAGTGACAGAGAAAAAGAAATCCAGAAATCCAAAAAGTGGAGTCACTTTGAAACTCTAGTGAAAAGTTAATGAATAGAGCACTTACAGGGTAATACCAATGCAGGCTGTGTGTGTCAGGAAAGCACTTTGAAAGTGAAAAGTGCCCCCCTGTTGATTTGTTCTCCTTTTAACTGATCTCTTTGAAAATCTACTTGGAATCACAGTTGAACTACTGTGATAAAATATGTTTTTGGTAGATAAAGTTGAAATAACACACATCTAGCAATTGCTAGTGTTGCTGGAAATAGTAAGTGCATGTTCTAACAAACACAAATTCCCATTTCTTGTTCCATCCTAAGGGCAAAGTACCCTTGGTGCAAAGCCCAGGGGACCTATATAGTCATTAACAGATGGAGGGGGACATTAATCTTCTACCCAGAAATCTGCCCCAGCACATAAAGCAGGGAGCGTCTGTTGTGAAGAGTGCTAGAGGTTGTATTAAACATGATAGTACAGTTTATAATCACAGTGCCAGCCACTCTTTCTATACATTGCTATGTTTTCTTGGTATGCTGTGTCTCTGGATTTCATTTTTTCTATCTATGTACAACCGAGAGTGGCAGCGTTTCTGCTTTTTGAGATTCTGACAGAATTTTCTTCCAACACTTGAAATCTCTCTTTTGCTGTAAGCACCAGTGTATGTTAGGATATACTTTAAGTACTTCTTTATGTGCAGGGAGCATTGTACCCTTTTTGTTTGTCATTCAGTCTTTCTCATTTGGCAGTCAGCTAAGAGACAGGCATGGTTAATGAAGTATCTCAGCATCATGCTTTTATGGGAGCATAGTTAAGGTCAGGAGTATGTCCAGTCTCCAAACTGCCTAGTGAGCATTCTGTATTTGGAAACAAATGCCAGCTGGCAGTGGTTAAGGAGTGCATGCTTATTCTGCTCATGGATAGCCAAAACATGCTCCCTGCTGTGTGCTTTTGGCAGCTTTGCACTGGCAATATGTCTCAAATGCCAGTTGCATGTCCTCCTTTCCTTCTCCTAAGTGTGTCCCATAAGGCATGATTTAGCCTAAATAAAATTGTGCCTCTGTTAGAATTGGTAATGTATGGAAAGAAACAGACCACCTATTTTTGAAAATTGACGTCTTTTTAAAACACCTGTAGTACATTATTTCTACAGTGGAAATAAAAAGATGATTAATGTGTTTTCCTATACTTCCTATAATCTGCCTTAAATTTCTGAAGATCTGATGATTTTTGTGACATCAATTCTTAGGCACACTAAGCTTAAAATGTTGTGTAATTTATTCTCAATGAGACTGCTGGTTGGAATTTCAGACCTAAAGTTTAGTTCATATTCTATTTACTTTTTATTTATATATAAAGCGTATTAAGTTTACTTGGAGTTCTAACTGTACTTACCTGGTCATTGTATTAATTATATTGGTGGTCAAATTAACTGCATTAATTTGTGGTCTGAACATAAGCATCACCTCTTACCTTTCTTTTTATTTGTTGAATAGTTTTAAGTCAGAACCTTTAAAGGATGGTATATTTTATTGAAAATATATCTTATGTGTAGGCAGATTGACTTTTACGATCAAGTGTTGCAAATCGTAGGATAGTTTGGGTTGGAAGGGAACCTTTAAAGGTCCCCTACTCCATGTGCTTAGTTGAATTATTTGAAGCAGTTCATGAGTTGTGGTGCATTGGATCAAATTCTGAAGAATCTGAAGGTAAATAAATTCAGTCTACATTTCTTTATAATTTTTTTCTTCAGTGACAATATAACAAAATGTAGAAAAAAGCATAGTTTGACAAAAAGGCATAACACCGAAGATGTTCAATGCAATACTCAAACAACTGTGTTTAGAGTTAAGTCAACTGTATTAAGGGTAGAGTAAGCAAGCTGTGCTTAGAACTTGGCTTTAGAAATACCTACATATTTAAGCTTTGTATTGCTTTTTCTTCAAAAGGATTGAAGCAGCCTGATACCACTGTCATGTAACTTTCTCCTTCTCTCTGGTAAGAAGAACTCAATTCAGTTTTTTTCAACAGTTAATCTAAAATAGCACAGGTTTCCTTGTAAGTACTTTTCCCATCCATCAACCAGCTATATCCTGAGTATCCAAGGGGCATGGGCATCTTTGTCTAGGTACTTGAATGCTTTCATTGTTGTCTGTGCTGTAGTGGAGTTGGGAGTCAAATTTTGCTGTGATCTGTGTTGATGAAGCACCACTGCACATTGGTTAACTGTATTCATGCTCTAAAAAAACCCTTGGGTATGATGTGCAAAAAAGGTATTTTAGAAAGTAGGTTGCAAAATCAAACCCTCAGAAGTTGTGAAATGTCAGATTTATGTTATTTTCTCTGTGCCTGTAATTGATGCAGGAATATAGATCTTGCAGCTTTAATTTCACCACATCCTAATTGGATAACTCTTACGTTAAAAAAATGTGTGGCATGGTTGTGGAACTTTGTAAATAGCACAGTACCATTTATGTAGGAGGGAAAAGAGTATTCACAGAGGAATGATTATAGAATTTGGTGCTAAGTTATTATGTACATGTAGAAGGTAAACAGAATTGGTTCAACAGAATTTGAATTCCATGTCAGCTAAATATATTTGCATTATATAAACTTAATGTGTAACATAACTGTTTTCACTGAAGTTTCTCCATTTATGCTGGTGTTGAATTCTGCCTCTAGTCAAAAAGAACTTTTAGAAAAAGTTCTGCCAACACAGTTTTTTGTCTTGGAACAGATTTGACGCTTGCCAGCAGTGTTATTTCTTTTGAGTTGCAGGAGCAGCTCTAGTTACGTGCCAAAATATGGTCTTATTTTTAAACTGACAAATAAATGAAACCTATGTAGAAATGGAAACTTTGCTGAATGCCAAATTCTGACCACATTACTCCCATTGGAACCACTAGGACCAATTTTTGCAGTCTGCACTGTCTTTATAGCATTAAGAGTTATTTCACAATGTGGGAAGTACTGGAAGAAATGAGTGTAAGAAAAGCAGGAAATCTGCCAAGGTCCATGTCTTTTTTTAAAAAGTTGTTACAACCTACTTGCCGAGATATGTTTTATGCAGATATCAAATTTAAGCAGATTTCAGTTATGGCCAGCCACCCTCCATTTCAAAAGTGTTATTCTGTAGAGAAGAGGCAGATTGAAAATTTTCAATACCTAAATATTTTTAAGGCAGATTGAAAAATTTCGATACCTAAATATTTTTAAAATAATAATAATTTCATGATTTTGGCCTGTTTTCCTAATGTAGTTAGACCTATGAGTTTGGGGGCTTTATCTGTCAGGCTTCTTTCCTTCTTGTTTTTCTTAATTTTTAAAGTGTTGGTCCGATGTCCAAAGCAGAATTTTAAGGTTAGTTTCAGTAAGATAGGGGTTAAAACAGATGGAGGGGGTTGGGAAAGGGAAATACAGTATTCAAAAAGTGATTGGTTTGCTCCAAGAGTATCTCCCTCAGATACTAACCCTGGTAAAAAAGGCCCAGGTGTTTTGCCTCCAGCAGTGTGAAAGCACTCAAATCCGTTGAGGGCTTTGAGAAGAGGCTCTAGTGATTTTGGACAGTTGTTGACTTTCAGCTTGTGTGAAAAGGATAGAACAGGTCTGTTAAATCACCATTCTGTGGAATACAAAGGAAGCAAAAAAATGTGTTATGAATCCAGAAGACTTCCTGAATGTGTTGCATCTGGAGTCTGAACTTGGTCTTGTGCTGAAGTTTTCAGAGCAATTGCAGAGGTAAGTATAATCAAGCTGCCCTCTGCAAGTATGATGAATGCTAAAGGAGAAAGCAGTTGCCATTCTAGCAGTTTGAAGGCATATTCAGCCAGGTAGTACAGATTGGCCAAAAGTCTACTAAGACCTGAAATGTTCATCGGTTTTGACAGCTGAGCAGTTGTTATGGCTGCGTCACCAGGCAGCTGTGGTCCTTCTGTCCGTGGCTGAAGGATAGCATATTGCCTAGCACAGCCCTGTGCTCTTGACACTGAATTTGTAGATCTGGGCAGCTGGGCAGTGTACTGGCACTCAGGGTTTCCATTGCCACTTCTCAAGGATGACTCCTGAAGAGCATTATTAGCAGTGTACCTGCTTGGGAATTGCATAGGATTGCATTGGGAATTCATAGGATTACAATAAAGGCTGGTATGATCATCTGCCCTTCCAAACCTGCTCTTTTTTGGTACTGAACTTTTCATTCTGCAGAGTGAAAGCTCTTTTTGGAGGAACTGAATTCTCCTTGGGTGATGCACAGTCTTTCTTAGACTGGAAAATGGACTTGATGAATTTATGTTCTGAGCAGAGATATCCCCTTTGGCTCAGATGGCAAGTTTCAAACATAGGCCTTTGGTTTTGTACATTTACATTGCTTTTGTGATGGACTGGTAGTACTGCTTCTACTTGCAGTAGCATAATATTTGTTACTTTTATCTCAATTCATAAGCTGGTTCTTCATTTTGTACCTTAAGGGAATTAATAATAGTCTTATGTAGGCTTTCTGGCAGAGCATGGTCAGCCCTAGGGATCTTTGACTGTAGTAATCTCATTGACAGAAGATGTAACTTGCCATAAATTGGATTTCCTCTTTCTGAACCTTGAAATGACCTATGAGTTTTAGAAATAAATGAAGATTCAGGGTGTCAAAAGGCAGTTAGAGACTAAGCTCCAACTGACTGAATTTGGTGCATAACTCGTATTTTTATCTTTACAAAGCTTAATTTTTACTTGGTGTATATGGTGTTGGAGGAGGCAGCAAGGGAGTTACTTTCTACTCCTTGATTCTGTAATTATAAATACACTGACTTTGGTGTGAGAAACATCAGACAATAAGTCTTGGTGATAGTTAATTCACTCTTATAAGTTCAATAATTCATCTAAGAAGTGTCAGCAGCTGGGTCTTGTTAATGGTAAGCCTTTCATTTCTGTTAAATCAATTGTGAATAATAGGATCCTTCAGAGAAAAATGATGAAGTAAGCATTGATTTCCAAATTGGGTGTCTGATATTGGAGCATTAATAAAATCTAGAGCAAGCAGGCAACTAGGACCTCATACACTGATCACCTAAGTAGTAATCAGAGAAAATCAATTTTTTTTTTTGCATGGTGCTAGATCTGTTAACATTTCATTTGTCGCCATTCATCATTGTGTCTATAATTTCATTTTTATAATTGCTTGAATTTTGGGGGGCTTAATAGTATGCTTTGAATCAAGCATTTACTGTCAACCTTTTGCGAAACAGATGTGGCATTGCCATATTATCTATTCTTTGCTAGCTCTCTGTCTTACTATTTTTGGTCTTTTAATAGCAATGGGCAAAATAAACTCTTATGTAATTTCAAATGAGGTTAAATTTTCTTAGAGGAGTTCCATGTGGACTTCCTGGAGTCCTCTGTTATTGTCTTCCTCTAAGCTATATGAAGAGCTGTGTTGCTTCTCTATAGTCACATTCAGTCTCACAGAGGTGTTCTGAACATCACCAGTAAGATGGTGAAACTCTGTCAGAGAAGAAAAGTTGTAGAGAACATCTTCGGAACAGTCAGACTTCTGGCATGGTTTTCTCTGCAACATCTTCCTTGGACTCCTGTTCATCAGATACAGCTTCTGGCTCTGCATGGTTTGTTCCAGCCTTTCTTGTCTTGTTGAAGAGGGCTGTGGCTGTCTGGATGTGTCAGAGGAGGTAACCAACGCTGACATGGCTGGATTCTGCCCTTTGATGACTTTAATGCAGAGAACCAAATTTTGCTGACAGGAGCATCAGTGAGTGGTCAGTGATCTGAGAGAGAGTAGTTGGTGGTAGTACATCCATCCCACCTAGCCATTTGTGAATGGGATACCTGCATACCTTGTACTTCTAGCCTCAGAGTCAGTTGGGTTTTGTAATGCAGTGTGGAGGTTACAGACTTGTGAGTGTGGGGTTTATTTGTTTATTGCTTCTAATTGCATTTGAAGGCTGTGTTCAGTGGATATTTTGAGCTGCTAAGTGCTGGCTTTTTCTATCCAGTATTGTGCTTACCAATGATCCCATTTTCTTTAAAGCTGTATTGAATTGGTATGGAAACCCACATACAATCAAATCTGCTTGCTGTTGAAGTCAATGGGAGTTGAGGCTAAAACTGGACCAGGATTTGGCCCATAAAGCATAGCAAGAAAATTTAGCAGTTATAATAAAACTCTTAAGGCAAATAAAATGTTCTAGCAGGTGTTCATAAATGTGCTTTATGCTCATAGACTCTGTTAAATGTTAATACTAAGGTCCTGCAGAAGCTGCGCATAAGGACTGAGTGAAGGAAGCAAATGTCTGTTAAATGTGCTGTGCAATATTGTAGCAAAGGTGGGTGGCAGTGCAATGCCATGCTACCTATTAGACTGAAATATGAAAGCTATTAGGGTTTCTGCTGAATTTTCATTTTGTGAAGGAGTAGTTTTCAAGAGAGAACATACCGTATAAAAAAAGCCATGTGTTGTGCAAAACTAGAAGCATCTTTGTCAGTGTATGCACTTTTCTTGGATGTATACAGATATTAAGGACAACTGCTAAATTTAAAATAAGACAATACTTGTGAGGAAAATAATGGCTGAGAAGCAGTTTTATTTTTTTTTGATATTTCATTTTCATTGAATTGTGTTTTTTTCATGCTGTAGATGAACCCACAGGCAGAAGTCCTAACATGACTTAAAACATGTTTTGAGAATAATGAGTCTTGGCAGGGTTTTATATTTAGATCTCTGTCATAGGTTAACTCTTAATTTTTTTTAATTTATTCTGTCACTTCACCATCAAAGCCCAATGAGGTCCATTTTAGATTTCCAGGAGCTTTCTGACCTTCCTTCTTTCTGGCTTCTCAGAGAAGCATCTGTTGACTTTTTCAGCAGATGTTGCATCGTGCCTTGAAATCTGGTAGCTTGTACTGGCTTGGTTTCTTGCAGCAGTTAATTTCATTAGGATTCAGGTCATACCCACAGGACACACAAAATATCCGAATGTACTGGAGTCAGTTTCTAAAATGACACCATGAATGCGGCAGTCATTTTTAGAATGTGTTTTGTTGGTGTTTGAGTAATTGACTTTCTTATTATCTCATCAATACTCAGTCATTATGTTGCAGGACAAAAGCAATCACATATTACAAAGATACTCTCTTTCACCATTAGCAGCAAGATGGCTGAGTGAGGGGAGGTCTTTCACATTTAGATATACCAAGTAGCAAGCATCCAAGCATCTCAGCAGTGCTTGTAGTGCTTGTCAATGTCACAATGTCCACATAGTATCAGGCTCCTCCACTGTTGCCTTGTCTTGTTCTCATATTTGTTCCTGGCAGTGGCAGTGTTAACTTTTTTTTTTTTAACTTATGTGTGCCAGGTTATTTTGAGGCTGATATCTTCTGGAACAGTTTATACTGAGTGTCATCACACAGCACCTACAGGATGGCCAGGGT